>RJWT010022024.1:0-17349 GCA_004365215.1 Cuniculus paca
CTCTATATAATGACTCCCCTAACCCAGACCCGGGGCTCAGACTTAGGGGTGCTGACCTCCTCTGGGCCTGCTAGCATAATAAAGAATTTGGTTCTCTCTACTTCTCTGAGTGCTGCTAAGTTTCCTGCATCACAGATGAATCTGACTTTGCTGTAACATTTGGTAAAATCCAAAATTGCTGCAACAGCATCATTGGACTTTTATGAATCATCTAAGACCATTCCAATACGTTCCTTTTACTCTGCCCTAAAGCTAACCAGCATCTGTTTCAGGGGTTCGCAGGCAAGGTCTGAGCACACTGGGGTACAGACTTCTGACCTGCAAACCCAGGGATAATTTTACGCCCAAGTGTTACTGGTAATTTCTGGAGACAGCCTTGGTTGTCCAAAGTGGGAAGCGCTGCTGGCATGGTATGGTGGATGCCAGTGTGTCGGTGCATGAGACACCCCCAGTTAGCTGTCAAGGCACCGAACAAGCACCCCAGTTGGCTCCACTGGGAAGTGTCCTTGCTGAGCTTGGGCAGCACCAAGATGTGCAGCAGGTGCTGGGTCCCAGCTTTGTCTGTGATTGGCTGTGTGACATGCGACAAGCCCCGGGTTCCCCAACCTTGGGTCCCTTTGTCTGTCAAGTGACAGTGATGATGTCCAGTTTGGAGGCCTCAGAGGGGAGCAAGTGAGAACAAACAGTGCCTTGCTCTGCAGGGAAACTGAGCTCACCCTCCGCCGTGGGGCAGCTGTGCTAAGTGCGATTCTGAGCGTCTCTGGGACCTTGACCCACGCCAGCCCCACAGTCAGCTGTGCCTGGAGCGAAGGGAGGAGGCAGTGGAATTGCCTGTCCTGCAGCCAGAGCTCAGGCCAGCAGGTGAGTGGGGATGGCTGCGGAGCAGCAGCTGCTCTGTGACCTGCAGTCTGAGGGGCTGAGTCTGCTAGGCCGGCTCCGTCCTGAGCTGCCGCGCTCATCCTCGTGTGTTAGGACTGCAGGCCGGCTGGTGACGCGTCATGTGGTTTCAAGGTCGTGCTTATTAGAGGTGGAAACAGCAAAATCAGAAGCAAGCAAAGCCTTCCTTGGCAAAGTGTAGTTTTTATTCCTGTGAGAGTAAAATTTGTTCACTTAATGACTATTTCTGAGGCAACGATATCAGTCATGGATGATCTTATGAGATGGAGATCTGGAGCTGAGCGCTCGCTTGTGTCCTCAAAGAGCTCGGGTTCCGAAAGGGAAGAGCTGCATTTAATAGCAACCAATGTAAGAGCAGGGTACTAACCGCAGTAGATTTATGATGCTGAGCTTCAGGGCTTGGGGTTGGGGAAAGAATTCCAGAGAAGGCAAAGGCTGGTCTTCTCAGAGGCAGCAGAGCAGCCGTGTGGGAGATCCGGTGCTGCGAGGAGGGTAGAGGCCAAGCCAGAGCACCTGCCGTGTGCCCACGGGCTTCTCAGTGGAGCTGGAGCCCAGGGCTGGAACCTCGGGAAAGGAGGGGCTCCGCCTTGGCTGACCCTGAACCCCAGCGTTGCAGAAGGCCCTTCGACACCCCCGTCTCATTTGTATTTGCAAACAGCTCCTAGGGGTACCCTCCTCAGTGGGCCAGCCCTGAAGGGAGGCAGCTGGTGCAGTGGCAGGGCGGGGAGGGACTGAGAACCTGGGATTTGGGCCGAAAGGTCGGCTTTAGAACCAGGTTCCCAGTCCCGAGCCCGTGCTGATGTTTATGTGCTGTGGGCTGCAACTTCATCTCTCTGTGTCTGAGGTTC
The DNA here is from genome assembly GCA_004365215.1 of Cuniculus paca. Lineage (NCBI taxonomy): Eukaryota > Metazoa > Chordata > Mammalia > Rodentia > Cuniculidae > Cuniculus > Cuniculus paca. Next base: position 1,746 of record RJWT010022024.1, read on the forward strand.
CTTGGTTGAAAAATTGGAAAAATAGTACTTTCCTCTTGCGGGAGTTACACAGTGTGAAGAAAATGGCTCCCGTAAGGAGACGTTGAGTGCTGTCCTTCACTCACCGGTCTTCCTCTGCGGAGCTCCTTTCCAGGGCAGCTGGACTGGCTTCTTGGTGTTGGGAGTGGCCCTCACCCTGACTTGACAGTGTTGGACAGGGTTCCTCCCTTTGAAATGCAGCAGATAGACTCAGGGTGCTTGCATGGGACAGAACAGGAGACATGTTGTTATAGTTAATACATTGTGTCAACTTGAGCAGTTTAGAAGTTTAACTGAGAGACTCAGCAGGGAACCAGGGTTCTTACTTTGTAAATATCCTCATCCTGTGCAAAGGAGGGCAAGGATATTTGTGAGTGTTACACCCACCCTGAAGGGGGGGTGGCCTGTGTACAGTTTAAGGGTAGAGAAGAGGCTTGCCTTTTTTCTTTTGCCCTGGCTGCTGCCTTGAAGTGTTGCCCCAGTGCCATGCCACCCTGCCTTGGAGTCAACTGATTATGGCCTGAAATCTCCAGAAACTGTAAGCTAAATAAACCTTTTCTTCCCTAATTTTGGGTGTCAGGTGTTTGTCTCAGCAACGAAGAAGAGTAACCAAAACACATGTTGTCCTAGAATTGCTGCTAATGCCCTAAAATCCAGGAAATTAAGTATAGGAACCAGTTACTCCACCTGGAGAGGTGCCAGAGTCCTCGCCTTCTGTCTTCATAGGAGTGAGTGGGCCTGGGCCTGTATCGCGCTCACTAAGCTGTAGCCTTGGCCCACCTCCAACTCCGAACGTCACCCTACAATGCAACTGCAAAACATTACAATTAAAATTAAGAATGGATTTCTATTTATGGTAGCATCCAAAAAGAACAACTTTAGAAATAAATTCGTAGTTTAGGAATATACAATTTACATAATTATGTAAAGACACCTGTGATATAACGACTATATTTTCTAATTAAATATGATATAATCGTGAAATAAATTGAACAAAAGAAGTACAAATCTTGTCCACTAAAAATTACAAGTTTTGCTGAGGGATAATGAAGATCTGAGTAAAAAGACACACCATTAAAGTGACAGTTCTCTGTAAATTGATCTGTGGATTCAAGGCAATCATCAAAATAATAGCAGGCTTTATTTAGTTATTTATTTTTGCAGAAATTGGCAAGTGACTTTACAGTTTATATGGGAATGCCAAAGCAACGTAGTCAAATAATTTTTAAAAAAGGAATGAAGCTGTAGAACTTTAATTTCCTGATTTCAAAGTTCATAATAAAGCCACATTCATCAGGGAGTGGGCTGACATAAGGCTGGACGCACAACTTGTTGGAGTGAGTCAAGAGCCTGGAAATACATTTTTATGTAGATGCTATTTTTTGACAGAGGTGCCCAGGCAGCTCTTTGGTGGGAGGGATAGTTTATTTTTTAAAAATGGAGTTGGTACAATTGGATAGTCATATGCTAAAATGTGACTGTCACTTCATACCATGATCAAAAACTGAATCAGAATCAATCAAAAACTTAAAAGAGCCAAACAATTAGCTTTTAGAATAAAGCATGGGAGAAAATCTGAGTTAGGCAATGATTTTATTAGAGATAACAGGACAATGACAATCCATCAAAGAAAAAATAAAATAAATTGACTTAACATTCAAAATGTTGAAAAGAAAAGAAATTAAAAAGAGGAATTTTGAAAAGAAATCATTGCCTTATGGACAGCTATTTTAAAGATAAAATATATAATTGCAGCCATTGAGGATGTCCAATTATCTTGTTTAGAAACCCTGTATGGCTTTCATTGTTTGTTTTGATTGATTTTATTCTGTGTGGTTTGATTGTAATATGTCTAAAGGTGTAGGCAACTATTCTGAAGATAACAAATATTATGGTAGCCAATGCTGTTTTGCTAATATTTTGAAATTCTGTATTGCTTACATTGTTCTGCTTTGTTTTGGTTTTGTTTTGTTTTGCTTTGTTTTGTTTCTACTGTTTTAGTTTGTTGTATTTTGTTTGATTTTACTCATCCCTGATGGTATGGGCAGATACACTGCAGATAACAAGAGGCATTATGGTAGCCTTATCGATTGCTTTTTACCCTGTTTAAAAGTCATGTATCATGTTCATTGCTTTGTTTTGATTGACTTTACTCTGTTTTGTTTTGTTTGGTTGTATTCTTTTCAAAATAAAAAAAAGAAATCATTGCCTTTATTTTGCTTGTCTTTTCAATCATAATCATCATTATACTATTTTGAGTTAGGGAGAATGTCTTGAAGCAGTTTTTTTCCTGATTATTGGATTCGGATTTTGACAGAATTCTATCGTCACCACTCCTTCTATTGTTGGGGCACAATTATAGTGTAAGGACACACTGATAGAATTGCAAACTTCTAGGTATTTCATAGTAAAAGCTAGAGATCAGTTAGCGGCCTGTGACCATGCTCCTGCTCCCTGTCACGTAGCTGGCCTGCTAACTTCAGTCAGCCTTGACAGTCTGGGTCCAGCTGCCTTTCTTCTGATAATATGCTGGGCCAATTAGACTATTCTCAGTTTGTTTCCCTTAATTAAAAATACATTGCTTCTAACTGGCTTGAAGGACTTTGGTTGGGGTGAAGTAACCCAGTCAAAGATACCTTTAACTCTGCTTGTTCCAGTTCAACCCCCTCCTCTCGCCCCCAGGATGTTCTTGTGTTATGATAAACAATTCCTTTTAAGCAAATATATTTAGAGTTAGTTTTCCTGATGATAAATGATTTAATTCAACCCATGTAACCATCATGTAATGCCCTGTACTTCCTGCTTGTAAATTATATTTAAACTGAACCTAAAACTGCCTCAAGGCTGATGATTTGGAACTGAGATTCCCATCAGCCACTAGTGTAATAAACAGTTGATGTCTCGATTGCTCAAAGCAAAAAGTCTTCCATTTGGTTTGATATTGGTTTTTCTATAACACTATGACAGACATGTGACCATGCACACAGTATATAATGTTTTTTTTTATTTTAAAAAACAAAACAGAAGCTGGGCATGGTGGCTCATGCCTATAATCCCAGCACTCAGGAGGCTGAGACAGGAGGATTGTTGTGAGTTCGAGACCAGCCTGGGCTACAAAGTGAACTCAAGGCTAGCCTGAACGGCATAGTGAGACCCTGTCTCAAAAACACAAGGGCTGGGGAACTGGCTCAGTGGCCTAAGCGCCTACCTGGCAAGTGTGAGGTCATGAGTTCAATCCCTAGTGCCACCAAAAAAAAAAAAAAACCATTAAAAAAGGAGAGAAATAATACAGAATTTAAAAAAACAAAACCAAACAAAACAACAGTAAGAAATCAACACTAGTTAATACATACCATATTGTTATCTTAGAAGTAGTTGTTCAGGTTATAAGATATAGGCATAAAAAATAATTAAATGATCAAATAATGACAGCACAAACCATTCATTCATAACTTTTTTTAAGTGTCATCATTTTTAAAATGGGTAGATTGATGGTACCTACAGTGATGCCTCAGTTCACAAACTTAATTCTTTCCACGATTCTGGTTGCAAACTGAATTGGACAAGAACGAGTCAAATTTCCCCATAAGGTCAACACTGAACATCACACTGAATTTGATTCGTTTCACATCCAATTCGGTTTGTGACCAGAATCATGGAAAGGATTAAGTTTGTGAACTGAGGGACCACTGCATCCTATAGTGTGTTGTGTAAATAAATGAGTTAATGTAGATATATAACTTAGAATAGTGCTTGGCACATAGTAATTATCCAATAAATAATAGTTCTATTATTATTAGTTTTCACTAGTCTTGTGATATTGAGATAGGAGGTAGGCATGGCTTAGGCTGGTGGAAAAGATCCCAGGACCTACACAGCTCTGCCTCTCAGGACCTGGTAGGTGGAGCTCCTCCCAGGTTCCCACGAGGTGTGGCTGGCATGAAAGAGCCAGACACCACGCCACGGGGAACCTCCTATGCTGACCCCCACGGGAGCCCCCCCGAGTCTACTGGCCTGGGCGTACTTTCATTTTTGCTCTTCTTCTCTTTTCCTTTTTTGTTCAGCCCAAGTTTGCTCTGTAGTGCATTTTTCCATTACCCATTCATCCTGCATTTTTCTTTTCTTTTTCTTTCTTCACTCTGCACTTTTCTTTTCTTTTTTTGTGGCATCAGGGAATCAAACTCATGACCTTGAGCTTGCCAGGCAGGCACTGAGCTAAATGCCCTGCCCTTGTCTTTTTGAGACAGGGTCTCGCTATGCCGTTCAGGCTGGCCTTGAGCTCACTTTGTAGCCCAGGCTGATCTTGAACTTGCAACGATCCTCCTGCCTCAGCCTCCTGAGTGCTGGGATTACAGGTGTGCACCACCAGGCCCGGCCACCCTGCGCTTTTCAAATAAACTTTTGGCACCATTTTTGGCTCGCCTCATTCAATTCTTTATTTGAGCCAAGAAGGACTTGAAATATGTTTAATTGGCGAGCTACTTCTAAAGGAACTACTTGACAACAATACTTTAATAAGTGATAACGTTTTTCATGAGAATGAAACATTTTATGATTCCAGAAGTCTATTTTTGCATAAAGCAAAGTCATAGATAGATATATAGATAGATACCACTTCAGGAAAAGAAAAAGTTGTAGAAATATTTTAATACTAAATTTATGGAGACATTGCGAGATTAATACAAGTTACCTTTGGCCTCTATGGTTACAAGAGGTGCTCAAAATAGTGGCCCTTAGTGTCCAGACATCAATACATCGAACTGCAACTTGGGTAACCTTTGTCACTGAAACTTGCATATGGATTTCCAATTTCTTCTCTAAGTGCCAGTGGTATAGTGAGGGTAACACCATCTGTCAAAAAAAATCACACTATTTTTCTTTTCTTTTTTCAAGTGTGCATACATTTTTTGGACAGATTCTTTGTTTCTGTTTCTGTCTCTGGTCTCTCTTCCTCTCTCTCTCTATATATACACATACACATATACATATACATATGTAATACCTTGGCTCATGAGTGATTCTGTTTGCAAATGATTTGGTTTGGTAAAACTTTGCTTCTGTTTGCAAACTCCGCATCAGGTGACAAACACGACCATAACCATTTTCCCAATAATAATGTTTAGATTAACTCTACTTTATTTCTTTGATTTCTGAAACTATTCTTTTTTTCTTCATGCCTAATCTTTTCATGTGTTCAGGGACTTGTTTATTTTCTCTGGTGGGCAAAGAGGGATACAGATATCCATTACTGAGTCTCTCTTAAGAGTAATGTGGATTCTCTTTTACTGCTTTTAGCTCCAGGAAAGGAGGGAAGCAAATACTTTTTCCTTTAGTACGTTCACTTATTAGATAGCAGTCAACTCACCTGGGGGGGGGATTGGGAGGGGCTGCAGTCCAGACCCACCTACAGAAGGCTGTCCCCTACCCTGCCTAGTGGTGGCTTGCCTACCTGTGGTGCTGTCTCAGGTCACTTGGTGTTGACGTGGTGTGACCAGCACTGCCACCTGCAGATGTCAGCTCTGGGGAGGGGGAGCCTTACTTAGCATTGCGAAGGGTGTCCGTTCTGTGCTCTGAGACCCTGTGCTTTCCTAAGAGGTCGCTGTGTCCAGACTTCCACCTTACAGCTGTCCCAGGGCTAAGCCAGTCCTCTCAGTCTCTGCTGCTACAATCTGGGAGCTGGAGCTCCAGTTGCTGGTGGACTCCAGGCAGGTTTTCTTAGCAAGGAGGAAGCAGGGATGGTGCTCATGGAGTGGGCAGCCAGTGGTCTGCTCGGCAATCGGGCTGGGGCAAAGCCACAGACTTTGGGCATTGAGCTTTGCATTTCAGTTTTCTGGACTGAAACTCACTGCTGATCCCAGCGTAAAGCACACTGCACCAAAGCTAGTGTGAGCATCTCTGCAGCTGACACAGTAATTACATATGTTTCATGGCATATAGGTTTCTGCCATGGTGCTTGCCCAGGCAGCATGAGAGAATCGAGCCCCTCGTGCAGCCCACCAGGCATGAAACCTTTCAGCAGTTCTTCAGAGAACAAGGAGCAGCGAATGTCTTTACATCACGAGGCAAATGATTAACTAGGGTACTCTCACTGCACACCTCTGAGGTCATTTGAGCCATTGCCATTCATCACGTTCCAATGCAAGTAAACCCAAACGGCCCAGGGCACTTAGCATCTCATTCAACCCCTTGGTCAGATGGACTTTGACTGGTGCTTCTGTGCCCCACGTGGCACTGTGACATGCTCCGAAGGCCACCTTGACTGTTCAGACTCAAGATTCTCAGTTTCCTTCGGCAATGCCAAGATGGTGAGGATTGTGTCACCGTAGTCTTCTGCTCAGCGTGAGGAGCGGTTTAGACGAACATGTGCTGAATGAGTGAAAATGAGCAGGGGAGGGACTTGGTTAACACTTTATTACGGAATTTCATTTACTGATTTGGGAAACATTAATGGCCATCCCTGCTGTTCCAGTAGCTGGAGAGGCAGTTAGGAAACACCCACCTCGCTGGTAGGAAGCATGGATCTGTGAATAGCTGCAGTATAGTTCAGTCAGCAAGAGTGGCTGTGCAATCTTCTAGTATCACTGTCTAATAAATCTTTTTCACGGTTGTGAACGAGTGTTAAGGAGGGGTAGGGAGGGTATATTAGTTGTGCTAATGTTAGCTGTATCAACAGCAATGACAACACCCAAGATTCCAAAGGCTTGACCTTGTAAATGTTACTTCTTACTCAGCTAATGGTTGATTGCAGGTGTTGCCGGTTGGGGGGATGGGGTAGGGGTGAGGCAGATGAACAAATTCTGCTCCCTGTGTTTAGAGATGCAGTTAAGGCCCTGCGTCCCCAATGCTATGGCTTTTGGGGTCTTTCTGAGCACTGAGCTCTGGCCAGAAATGGGAGAAGAGAGACAGATTAGGGAGGACACACCCAAGTTTTAATCGTATTATCCTGCAAGTAACATACACCCCATTCCTTCACACTTCATTGGCCTAGATGAGGCTCAGAGGATTGGAAATGTGCCTCCCACTGGCTCTCACTGTGGGAAGGCAATGTGGACCCCCAGCAAACCTACTCTGCTCCAGGAGAATTCTTAAAAGAGGTGGACTTCATATGGGTTTTGAAGGATGACTTACTGCTGACTAGAAACTCCAGGGACTGGTATACTTTCCAGCCAAAGGGAAGGAAGGTATTTGCAAGGGCATTTATTATAAGAAGTTTTGGAAAGATTTAGAGTTATCTTTGCCCATTAGAAAGCTTTCAGAAGTTTCATATTTAATAGTGTGCAACAGAGCAGTTTATGAGCCAACTGTTTGGGACAAAGATCCGTGAACCAATTTCTGGAGTAAGAGTGATGACTTCAATTTTCTTGCTAAGAAAGCTGTCTGGGTGTGCGATTGATCATGAGTTCATGTGAGGTTCAGACAGTTGGGTAGATACTGTAACAGAATCCCCCACCACCACCAGTATACTTCAGTTTGTTAGTTCCTGTTCCAGTTCTAGTTGTTTCTGTCTCTTAGAAACGACTGGTCACTGAGATGCATAGCTGGTCAGTATGATGCACACTGTATAAACCGATTCCCAGTTGACAAGCCATTCTGCCTGTGTACTTCCTGCTTCCTTATCCCATATAGGCCCTAGACCACCAGAGTTTGGAGCCTGATAGTCTGGGAATGATCCCAACCAATGCCCATTGATGTAAATAAATCTGTCTCCAAATCCTAGGCGTTATTTTGGTGTTTCTGCTTTGCCATTGCATTCTGGGACCGGAAGCTGAGAGAGGTAAATATAAGCTAGGGGTAAGGAGGATCCATTTGAGTGGCAGGACAGGGGTAGCTTTGAGTCACAGGGGTGGCAGATGGTAAGGGCCTCACCAGAGGGTCAGTTTAATAGTAGGTCTTTCTGAATCTTGGCTCCTTGTAACTGCCTAATTCCACCGGGCTTAACTCATATGGTTATTGGGAACTAATGAATAGCAATTGACAGAAGGTCCAAACAAATAAATAATGTAGATGGAGACATTTGCAAATGATGAAGTGTTATGCAAATTGGTGGATAAATTATTTGTATAATGAATAGCTGCACTGGGACAGGCATAGGGCTGGAAGCTGAGGCAGGCTGTTCATGCCTGGGAGCAGACTTCTGCAAGCCGAGGGAGGCCACTGAAGCTGGCCAAAGAACCTAATAAAAGGTGTTCTGTGGGGAGACAAGCTGGGGGCCATGTGAGGACTGTGCCCATATCATCTGGGTTGGGTTTTCTAAGTCACCCTTGAATTGGGCCCTCCTCTACAGTCCTGTAGACACTGCCACAGTTCACATCTTCATGGCTTTTGGGCAGTGAACTCCTAAATGGCTTTCTTGCCTCTAGTCTTGCCCACTTTGTCCCATTCTCCATATGGTAATTTCCAGCGTAGGTAATTTCATCTAATTGTTTCTTGATTCATTTGTTTATGCATTCACTAGTATTTATTAAGCTCTGTGCTACTGTTGCTCTGTGGTTTATTAACCACTCCTCTATTATTGGATATTTACACTTTCAATTTATTACTACTATTTGAGAGAGGAATTTAGTTTTATTTAGCTCATGTTCTGGGGCACACATATAACCCTGATGATCTTGTTCAAGACTTGAAGGAAGTCTGTGTAGTAGGTGTTCTTCTCCTTGAGCAGATTCAGAAAACAGAGGTGCAGAGGAATCAGTCACCTCTGTCTTTCAGCTTGTGAGTGGCAGAGGAAGAATTCACAAAGATGATGTAACCATCCAGCTTGGGCTTTTTCACTGGAAACAACATGGGTAGGACAACTCTGTGTGAGGTTCTTCAGAACCTCTTAGCTACCCCATCCCTTTGAGGTACTTTGGGGTGCATCTTCTTTACTTGCTACCAAGGCACCATGTCTACCAGCTCTGAATAGATTCTGTTGCCATCCATGAGCATCTCCTACTGCCTCCTGCTCTGGGATTCCCTGCTTCTGGAAGTAGGAAGGTCTCCATGTCCCATAGGTCAAAATTTTGACTAATTGGAGATGGGAGCCTTGCAATATATTCCTCACTTTCCTCCTGCCCCCTCCAGCAGATTGTGCTGGTGAGGCAGGTGATTACAGTGTGGCAAACTGGCTGTGCAAGCAGGTATGACCTGTCAGTCATGGCCAGGACACATTTGGAGAATGACTTTCAAATCCTGCGCCTGGTACCAATCAGAGAATGCTACCTTCAATTCATCTGCACAAGATCAACCAGTGTTTTGATAGGATGGCGTAGACCTGACATCAGGAGGGGGTATAAAAGCCAGCAGCCAGGCTGGGAATTTAGCTAAGTGGCATAAGTTCCTGCCTGGCAAGTGTGAGGTCGTGAGTTTGATCCCCGGTACCAAAATAAATAAATAAACAAACAAACAAAATAAAAAAGACAAAGACAGCACCCATTGACCTCATGTTCACTGCCTTCTTCTTTTCTCAGTGGCCCACTCTGTGTGCAAAGTGTATTTCCTTTCCACACTCACTCAGCAGAGCACTTCCTTTTAGAGTGCTTCTCCCTTCTTTTCTTACCTTTAATAACTATGAAAGCTTCTGGGCCTGGTGGTGCACGCCTGTAATCCCAGCACTTGGGAGGCTGAGGCAGGAGGATCTTTGCAACTTTGAGACCAGCCTGGGCCACAAAGTGAGCATATGGCCAGCCTGAACGGCATAACAAGACCCTGTCTCAAAAAGACCAAAACAAACAAACAAAAAAACTATGAAAGCTATTCCTTTTTTGCTTGTCTTATCCACTTTTTTGAACAGGACAAGAAGAACATAAAAGGGACACCTGGGAACCCCAGTACCTGGTAACACTGGTGGTCCTCGAATGCCACAGAGTTGTCCTGTGAGACCATGTGGTCCATCTCTCTCAGTGCCAAGCAATGACAGATCAGTGCCCCTTCTACTATTTCTCTTTCCTTTTCTGCTTCATTCATCTTTTCCCTCCCCCCCCTTTCTGCTGATGCTAAGCCCTCTAATAAAGTAGTGGCTCACAAGTATTTGTAATTTCAGCTTTCTGGGCAACCCAGGCAAAGACAATGGATTTCTTGATTATTTAGGATGATTACCTTTGTCCAAAAAGGTTTCTGCTGTGGAATGACTGAATTGAAAGCATGAATAGTTCTATGGCCCTGAGAACATTACAGCAGACTTCAAATTTATCCACCCCACAGGTGACTGACTATCTGTATGACTTTGAGGCAGACTGGTCCCTCATTACTGAGCTGAGTGTGAAGCTAAGTCCTCCAGGCAATGACTCACAGAAAAGGCTGTGAATAGGAACATTTATGACCACATCCATACAAGCAAAGTTGGCTCAAGGATAATGTATGGGAAAATATCATCTTTTCTGCAATGGAATTTTTAACAATATGGGTATGTGTTCCCTAGTGGAAGAAAAGCCAGGCATCCAACCTTCCAAAGAGTGCTGACCTCTAGTAATTGCTCTAATTACCTGGGAGCTAATTAGGAACTATTATGTATTCAGAAGTCAGAGTTTCATTCTTTGCAATTTGCATTTTCAGCAAGATGCTTATTCTGTATGCATTACAAGGTGAGTGTCCCTGCTGATTTCCTCTCTCCATGTCTAAGCTGGACTCACTCCAGGGCTGTTAGAATCAGAAGCCCATTACACAGAGCTGAGAGCAGGCAGGTAGAGGCAGGAGGCTTCAGTAACAGGTAGTTGGGTCTGGAATCCATGTAATCCCAGAAACACATATTGGGGTTGCTTTGCTGAGTTTGCTCAGTGGCAAGCACAGGCTTCCTGGGAGAAGCTAAATATCAGATCCCTCCTGGGTAAGCAATGGGCCTGGCCTGGCCTTTTAATGTCCGGAAGGCACTTCCTGGGTGGTGGTGGTGTTGGGGGGCTGGTCAGGCGTGTGGATGGCATGGAATGTCATGTGGGCTGCAAGCTGCTTGCTTCCTCCCCGCCTTTCTGCTGACTTCTACCTTGTAACTCTGGTTCTCACTGGGAGTCTGTTTGAACTGAAGTCTTCCAATTCTTAGCCGTTGCACTGTACCTAGCATTTTGGCTTGAAGGTGTGAAAGAAGAGATGGCTTCTTTCTACTGGCCAGCTGTGAGCGAAGAGAGCAGCTCACAATGTTATGGGGAAAACAACTCCAGAACTGTTAGATGTCACATGTGCTGAGTTTGTCGTCCCACAGCCCGGAGGAATGAAGTCACAAACCAAAGGAGGAAGTTAGGAGAGTTGTATTGGAAATAAATGAAAGCAGAATAGCTCCTAGCCTTCAGGGAAGACTCCTGAGTGTGGCCACTGAGGCTCTTTGCCAGGGTAATTTATACAGCAAAATCACAACATGGGTATAACGTGGGTCAAACTACAATCAACCTATAGGATTACAAGGAGCCACTCAGCTAATATTGATCTAGTGAGAACTGAGTCACATAGCAACAGTGTATGGAGAGAACAAAGGCATTGTTGGAAAGGAATGGATGGTCTTGTCACCCACTTATGTGTCTGATGCCTAGCTGGGCCTTACGGACCAGGTGGTGTGAATTGCAATATAACCTCAAGTTGTTTATCTCTAAGGAGGCCTGCAGGTGTGGCTGTTGTTGCTCCATCTTGGGGTCTGACTCTCTCCAGATTTGGCCCCAGCCACAGTTTTGATGTCTTCATCTTTTGTGCTGTCTTTCTCAAGGGCCCAGTCCCTTTCCGAGTGCATATTAATTTCTGTCTAACTCTGCTGCCTAGGATGACGGCACTGGGCACCTCTGGGTGGCTGTCCAGGGCTCGGTGCATGGGTGGCTGCCAGGGCCTGGAGAACTTGAATTAAGACAGGATCAGTATCTCAACTCTGCTGAGGCTATAAACTGCACAGAATAAAAGAAAATAGGTTCTTTGGCTGTGAGGCTGCTCAGATTCTGAGTTCTGCTGTTTATCAAGTGTGTAACCTTGCCTTCTCCCTGGGTCTATGGTTCCTAATCTAGCAATTTATGCTACAATAAGAATAGCAACTACAAGCCACACATTCTGCCATGCATGTTCTCCGCATACTGATTATCACAGATTTATTTCACCTGGACCTGGGCTCGGCTCACAGTTCCCAACAGGCCATGCCTAGGGCCACACCAATTGATAAGAGCTGGCTTGGAATATAACCTGTTGGCTTACTCAAGATAAATGACCTCTGGGTCCCTTCTACAAACATTCCAGAAACTCATTGTTTCTAGGTAGCTTAACCTTAGCATTGAAACCTGGCTTACTCTAAAAATTTGCTTTATAAAACTTCCTTCTCTCCTTTCACAATAATTGTCTGTGTTAGTCTCCTTTGTTGCATAGTAATTCACGATAACTATAACAACTTGAAATAACCTTGGTTGCCCTTCTACTGCCCCCATTCATTATCTTACAGTTTTATAAGTCAGGAGTCCAGGGGCTCTGGGCTGCATCCTCAGAGTCTAAAATCGAGGTATCTGGTGGCTTGGTCTCTGGAAGGTGCTGGCATCAAAGGTTTCAGGTGCTAGATCAAAGATTTCAAGTTCCTCAGGTTGATGGTAGAATTCAGTTCCATAGGGATAGAGGACAGAAGTTCCTGCTTGCTGGATGTTGGCCAGCTTTCAGAGGATCCCTAGGTTCCCAAGTTCAAGGTTCCTCTATCTTTAATGCCTTGAGTTACATATCAAGTCTGTCCCATGCTTCAGATCCCTCTGATTTTGCCTTCTGCCTTTCTTTTCTGAACCCAGCCAGAGCAAGTTCTCTACTTCTGAGTGACATGGAATGTCATATGTTATGGTTTGTGTTTGGATGGCCTCCAATCCTCATGCAGTTATGGAGGCGGCTGAGTCTAGCGTTTGTGATTGGTTCATTATCTATCGCTGGGATTGGTGGTGTGAGTGCTGCACCCACCCAGGGATGGAGCTGGCATGCAATGTAAGGGAGGGAAAGAGGCATGCTTTCCTCTTTTTGCCCTTTTCGCACTTGCCACTTGTGGCCACCATGAACGACTGCCCCTCAGCCACACCACCCTGCCTTGGGGCCAAGTATGGACTGAAACCTCCAAAAACTGTAAGATAAATAAACCTTTCCTTCCTTCATTTTGGGCATCAGGTATTTTGTCTCAGCAACAAGAGAAACGTAACCAAGACACCATGTAACATTGCATCAGAGCCATCTGCTTACTCCCTTTTCTGAGGTCAGTTATGCCATGTAATTTTGATAGAGGTGAATGAAACTCCCAACCTACTATATGTCTGGCACAAGTTCGTGTTTTCTAAAATCAAAGAATGGATTTTAGGAATGATGGAGGTTTAGAGCAGAATATTTTTATTGAGAGAAAGATTCTGTCTGAGAGAGAGAGACAGAAGGGGTCCCGAGTGGGTTGCCAAAGACTGTCTTTTCCAGGGACTTTTATAGAGTAAAACCATGAGGTGAGACAGGTCCAAGGTGGGGAAAACATGGGAACTCAAAAGGTGGGCATAAGGTGGGATAGAACTATGGTTAACCAGTAAGATTAATTGCTTAGGTAAAATTGATTAAATTTGGGACAAATGGGGAAGTGAGTCACGCAGCCAGCGAGCATACTTACCGAGCAGTGACTCTTCCCATAGGAGGTTTGGATGGTGACTCCTGGCTTCCTCAGGGTGCTAGAGACCTATTTAAAATATTAGTCCTTAGGATGTGGGTGCATTTGTTTGGTCTTTTGTCTTAAGGCCTGGACCACAGCTGGAAGTACCTGTGTTCCCCACAGTTGCAAGGTATCTGGGCTTCTGCACTGGCTCCTTCGAAGACCTAGCCCTGTCTGACTGCCTAGAATACTTCTAACTCAGTTGCCTGTAACAATATAACATAATCATGAGAATGATTTCTCAATATATTCCTGGATTTGGAGAGGCCAGGGTGGAGCATCTTTGGGAAGCTGTTTTAGAAATTTTCCCTACCATTTCTTGATTCAGAAATGTCACAGACCCTAAGTGGAGAGGGTGAAAGAGATGGAGTTGACCTGATGAGTTTCTGCTCAATCAAAGATATGGGTCCATTTGTTCAGCAGTCAGCACCTGTTAGAACCAGGCACTGAATATGATGGACCCTGCCTTCAAGTGGTGTGCAGTCTAGTTGGGGTCAATGATTGCATAATGTTCTAGGACCTGCATATAATAAAGGCAAGTCCAAACATATGGATGGCAGTGAAGAAAGAATCAGCAGTTCTACTAGGGGTGGTGGTGGGAAGTTATTTTGGGGGATAAGTTTGCTAAGAAGTTGGTATTTTAGTTGGGTATTAAAGTAATTGACTGTCTCTCTGCATTGCATTTGGAAGTACCTTACAGGAAATTGAAGGAAGACAACCTCATTTTCGGTTAATGTGAATTTTCAGCAAGCACCTGTGGGTGAGGATGGTGGGGTTGAGGAGGGGGAGAGGATCTTCAGGGTACTGCCTGACTAGACTGTCAGTGTTGGCTGATTCCTCCTTCCTGCACAGCAGGGAACTCAGGGGTGTGTTGGGGGCAGCAGAGGATTCAGCTTGCACAATTAACAAAAGTCTGGGGAAGAGGTAGGTGATCTTAGACAGTGGCAACAACTGGTAAGTCTGAGCCTGTCTGCCCCCCACCTCCAGCTGCCTGAGTGCCTGTTTCCAGCCACCTGAGCCCAGGAGACAATTCCTGCTCTGCTAGAACCCGACGCACCCCCTCACCTGCTAGGTCACCGGGCCTGTTACTCAGCCTGAGCACAACCACATGCTCAGCCATTTTCGCTCCCCCAGTCTCATGCACCCCCTCTCCCCACACCCCACCTAAGCCCACCCCACTGAAACCCCTACCTGTCCATAAAAGACTCAGTTTAATAAACTGGCCCTGGGCTCTCCTGTGGTTACTTCAGGAGGTCCCTCCTAGAACCAAATTCAGGCTGGCTGCACTCTTTACGGGGTCGTCACCATTTACCTAATAGTAACTACTCCCAGGTCTTAATCCTGTGCAGACTACTTCCCTGCAGTCCTCTTGGCTTGATTCTTCTCATGGTAGTTTGATGCCAACATCCAGGACCTCACAACATCCAAAGAAAGCCCCCATGCAACCTTTGCTCAGTTCTCTCTGGCCCCACGGGTCAATCCTGAGGACACAGGGAAAGCTCACCAAGACCAGAGTCATCCCAGGTCTTGACCTCTTCCCTGGCGAGGAGTGTGAGGGTACCATGGTACTTAAACAGTCAAGATGTACCACACTTGGAGGGTGGAGAGGCCTAGACATCCACACATAGACTTTGGGTCCTGACCTTCTTCTCAGGATGCACAGGACTTGGCCTGTGGGCCAGCTCGGGACCCGGCTATCCAGGACACTGAAGTCGAATCTGGGGTGTTCTGTGACTCTTCCGGGTGGCACATCCTTGTATGTGGGCTCTGTGGGGTTGTGTTGCCCCAAATGTGACTGGGGCAAGGGTGGTGACTCAGAGTCTCCAGCAAACCCTAGAAATGTGTGGGACGAACCTCAGACATGATTCGAATATTCTTCTGTGAAAAGCCCATGTTCCTGGAGTAAAACATGGACAATGACACACAGGTAAAAATGCCTTTTCTCTTTAAATGAAGTCATCCTCCTATTCAGACCAAAAAAAAAAAAAAAAA
>RJWT010022025.1:0-17345 GCA_004365215.1 Cuniculus paca
GGGCGGTCCCCCACCTTGCTCTGCACTGCTCCTGACCACCTTCGCAGCCTGGTCTCGAGCAGCCTCTGAGGTCACCCTCACGCCGCCCCCTGCTCTCAGCGATGCTCCTCTGTGCATCAACAGCCCACCCAGCCTCCCGGCTCCTCTGTCCTTCCTAACTCGAAGCGGCCTCTCAGGAACCTCTGCTCCTGCATTACCTTCTTGTGTTGCACTCTGTCTGGCTGCGCGTGTGTCCTGTCATTTTAACTAGATTGACGTGGCAGGGAGGGTCCTGCGCTTGTCTCTTCCCATGCTACACAGTGGACCCGCCTGGTGTGGAACAGAGCTACTGGCCATACGGAGGAGTAGGAGCTTGCTGGAGGCACCGCAGGGGAGCCAGGAAGAGTCCAGAGCCTGGGCTTGGGCTTGCGGTGCACAGAGTGGGGTACAGAGCGCGGGTGTGGGGGCGCTGCCCTGGTGCAGATGCCTTTGATCATGCGGGCTCTCTAGGAGCACTGGGTGGGCGTCAGAGCCAGATGATGGGGCGAGAGGACAGAAATGGGCACTGCAGTGGGTCTTCCCTGCCCTCATCCACCAGTGGGGACACAGGGGGAGCCCCTAACCCCACTCCCAACATCGCTCATCCCAGAAATCTCGAGGGGGGCCCCGGATCCAGGTTCCGATAAGCACTCCCAGCAATTCCGATGCAGCGGCCACTTTGCATAAATGCCCAGTTGTGCCTGGGAACTTCACAACTGTGGAATTAGAAAACTTGAAAACCAGACCTGTGTCTGTCCTGGGTGGCTCTGTTTGGAAGGTGCAGGGGCTCCCCAAAGTCTGAGTTGGTGAGCTGGGAGAAAAGCGTGCCACACCCATCGCAGTCAGTGAGCTTAGAGGAGAGGAGAGCTGGCGTTTGCGGGAGCCCACTGCTGGACGCGTGAGGGACTGGGGCCTGCCTTCGGGTTTGTGAAGCAGGGTTGTGTACGCGTGAATAGATCGGTGCTTGCGGTAGATGCGGTGTCTCATCGACCCAGTGCCCTAACCAACCATTGATCTAGAATAGGCTTCCTTTCTTTCCCTGAGGAACCATTCAAGTCTACATGTTTTCCCTGACCTAATTAAATCTTCTGGTTTCCTCCTGGGTTTTATTTTTTTAATTCTGAAGCTAGCAACATGTAAAAGCCAAGTAGAGTGCAGGTCTTTATTGAGAATTAGTAGCGATGGTGCCTCACTTGGCTTTCCCGAGGTGAGGTCGCATCTGCATTTCTGTGGTGAACACCTCTCCGAAATTTATAGGGCTCGAGGGCTCAGTGGGCAGCACCGAGACGGACAGGATTAGGTTTTATTCCTGGCTCCAGAACATTCGCATCAGGCAGATGTGCTGCGGAAGGGTGGCGCGGGCTTCCTCGTTTTCCCCAAATCCAGGGAAGCTGCTGATCGTGGCAGATTCAGTCCCTCAGGAGGATGGTGGCAGCTGGAGCAGAGGCACTCTCTGCTGGGACGGGCGCTCCCAGCGGCAGCAGAGGTTCCCAGCAGCTGGTAACTTCAGCGGGGCCCTGCAGCTCCCACTGGCTTAACCATTGCAGGTGTTGAGCTGGTCTGGGAGGCTTTGTCTGGATAATTTACGCCCGTTGCAGGGTTACTGTTCTGTAAGCCTGATCAATAGTATATTGCACTGCGAGGGCTTATTCTGTGTTCAGGAGTACCAGTGAGCGCTAGGTTAGACACGGTTAAACATCAGTGTCCAACATGACCAAGGCCAACCATAAGCTTACTTAAGGAGCATCCTGATAAAAAGATCCAGGCTGCATATAACCAAGCATCAGGACTGGAGTGGGGAGTAGCTCTGTGGCAGAAGACAGCACCCTGGGTTCAATCCCCAACACTGCAACAATAAAATTACTGTCAGACTGTTAAAGCCAGACGGTCCAGCTTGTAAGTCAGCCCTATAAGAAGTGTGATGGGAAGCAGAGTTCCTCTTTCCCCGCGAGTGAAGTCTGGAATCAAGCAGGACTCTCCCCAATCTTTTTATGAAGTCACGGACTTTGATATTGTCTTCCCTGCTCACTTTTCACATGTCATATGTCCTCGAGTAACTTTTGTCAAGAGAAGTACCTGGTAATCCAGATATTTGCACTGGGGGGTCATTCACGTGGTCCTTCACGCAACAGGTGTAAACGAGTTCTTTGGAGGTGGATGGGATTTGAGACCCAGTGTCATGGGTCCATATTGATAGGGTGAGTTTTTTCTTTGAAGTTGTAGGTTTCTAGTGTCATTGTTGAAGACTAAGAAATGTAAATATTCTGGTAACTTCAGATGTCAGAAAGCAGACGCTGGGGATAGAGTGAGTTACAGAGAGTCCTACTGATGTCCTACTAGGTGTTCTTCCATGGTCCTTTCAGAGAAGACCCCTTAGCCATTTTGGATTGACTGTGCCTGGAACAGGTACCCCAACTGTGTCCTGGCCACCAGCATTGAGAACCCCAGATGCCTCATCCTATGACCTCAGGAGCTTTGCTTTCCCCAGAGCTGGAGCACAGATCTTCATACAGGGGGTTTCTCTGCCTCCCCTCCACCTTTGCCTCTGGGTTGGACACTGAGCTCGGCCACCCTTTTTGCTTGTGTTATTTACCATTACTCACTTAATTTTTATATTACAACAATTCCCCCCAGTGATACACCTGCTATACCATAGCACATTTTAACGTCCCTCATGTTGATATAGGAGAACGAAACTCCCAGTCTACTAGATGTCCAGTACAAGTTTGTGTCCTCTAAAGTTGAAGCATGAAATTTAGGAACAACGGAGGTTAAGGGCAGAATATATTTATCAAGAGAAAGAAAGCTTCTATCTCAGAGCAACAGAAGGAGTCCTGAGTGAGTTGCCGAAGACTCTGTCTTTTCTAGGGACTTTTATGGAGTAAAATCATGAGGTGAGATGGGAACAAGGTGGGGAAAACCTGGGAACTCACAAGGCAGAGGGGCATGAGGTGGGACAGAACTACGGTCAACTAATAAGATTAATTGTTCAGGTAAAATTGACTAATCAGGGACAAATGGGGAAGCGATGGTGACTCCTGGCTTCCTCAAGGTGAACCATACCTATTTAGAATATCAGTCCCTGCTGTTTATACTTAGGGTGTGGTTGCATTTATTTTGCCTTTTGTTTTCAGATATGGCCCCCAGTGGGAGGTGTCTGTCTCCTCCAAGGTTGCAAGATATCTGTCTTCTGCAGTGGCTCCTTTGAGGGCCCAGCCCTGTCTGACTGTCTATAATATTTCTAACTAACTCAGCTGCCTGTAACAATGTTATGGGAAAAGAATTCTTTTATCTCTAAGAGAAGAGAGAATAAATAAGACAGTGTGTGGTTTTAGATGGAAACAGCACCTTAGAGATCATCTAGATTGTCATTGTCAAATATTGTTGAACAGTGACTTTTTGTAGCCTGATTCTTTTGTTGCCTCTGGGCTCCTCCACCATTTAAAGTAAATGAGTCTGGGGCAAGTGCCTTTCACCTGTAATCCCAGCTATTCAGGAGGCTGAAACAGGAGGATCACTTGAACCCAGGAGTTCGAGACCAGCATGGGCAGCAGAGAAAGACCCTCTGGCCACCCCCCCATAAATAAAATAAATAAAAAGTAACTGGGAATTGAAATATATGCGATGGAAACAAGAGTACAGGTGGCCTGCAGAAGGCTCACTTTTGTGCTTGGAAGGGGTGTGAGAGTCCTGAGGATTATAGTTTGGAAAGCCACCAAACACAACCATGCTGTTTCACAGACAGGGCACTGGGCCAAGAAGAAAGCGACATTTATTTATTTGATAGAGAAGTGGATAGGTCGGTAATGAGGTCAGAAAATCAGAGTATAAGGTACATGTGTGTATACCACTAGCACATGTATACATATACCATCCTGTGACCCTCAGAATGTTCTTGAAGGTAGATGGCTATAGATGGAAAGACGTGTCTGGTGACCCGTGTCGCTCTTGTCCTTTCCCACCTCCACTCTGCTGGCCAGTTGCTTCCCCAAAGCCACACTCAGCCAGGCACAGGGCTGGGATTGGGACCCCGCTCCCCACTTTCTGTGTGGAGCACCCCTCCCAGTCGGCCCCAAGAGCAAATGGAACATGGACCAGTGCTCATTTAGAATAAGAAAGACAGGCCAGTTCTGTGGACCCTGAGAAGGATTCTTAATTTCCTCTATTTTATCAACTAATGGTTGTGTAAAATGACTGGAGGGAAAACTGATTGGCAGCCTTTTCTGCTTGGTAAGTATTGCTCTTAGCTTGCAGAATTTTGCCTGAAATCCACCTCTCTCTCATTTGAAAAATTATATAATGAATTATTTTTTCCTCAAAGCGTCCCTTCTTTACAACCTGAGTGCTGAAATTTGATATTGAGTATTAGCTACTTTTGTGTTTCGTAATCTTGAAAGCTGTATAATACATAATCATTAACATTCTGGTCCTTTTCAAGCCTCAAATCAAACACTCACTGAGGCTTGGAGCAGACCTGGGGGCGGGGGAGGGCTCCCTGCCTGGTGTGGCTTCTGCTGAGGTCTGCGAATCGCGGTCCCGTCACACAGTCCTTTCGCTCGCAGGGGACCGCAGTCCCATTGGACAGTCCTTACGCTCGTAGGCCGAGGTGTCTCACGGAGTCTTACATCTAGTTGCCAGTTCTGGTTTTCTTTGTGTCTCCACCAGTCAGGCAAAAGAGCTTTTCTCGCGCAGTTTGTCCTGTCTCTTGCCTCTCACAGCACATTTTGTGTCTCTCCTCTCTCAGTCCTTTGTTTCTCAGGTCGCCTTCATGGAGACAGGACTTTGTTTCTCCCTCATCTGTTCCCTCTAGTCCTGTGCCCTCGGCTTCCCGCTCCAGCATGTGACACAATGCCTGGCACTGATGTCCTAGGGTCAGGGCTGAGAGGGAGGGAGAGGCTGGAGGTGGGTGAAGAAGGCACCCACTCTGGGACCCTGATTCCATCTCCAGGGCGCAGCCAATTGTGCCAGGATCTGAGCAGTGCCTGAGAGCTCAGGCTGGAGTCTGGGGTGCAGTGGGGTGCGGTGGGGAGAGCCTCGACAGGTACAGGCCCGAGTGGGCTGGGGGTGGCTTTGGGCAGCATGGTCCCTGAGGTGAGTCCGTGGGGAGCCAGGACTGGCCCGAGTGTGGAATGAAAGGGGGCAGTGGCAACAGAGGAGATTAAAGGCAGATGGGACAGGAAAAGAGCCCATGTCGCCTGTTACCCCTTCATGCGGGGCAGAGCTCATGAAGGGCTTTTAGGAGGGGGAGAGCGTTTCCCAGTACGTGTGCAGTTTCGAAGGCTGCTGCTCAGGGTGTGTGGGATGTATGGGAGGGGACAGATCATGGGGAAGGCGTCGGATCATGGGAGGACATGAGCTGAATCTCTAATGCTGGGGTGGGGAGGAGAGGAAGCAGATGGGCCCTGCATTAAGCACGTGGTTGGGGGGAAAAGATACTGGGTGGAGACTTTAGGTGACTGGGCCCACAGACAGCACAGAGGAGGAAGTAACTGTCACTGCCCTTCGCATTCCTGTTCCGGTTCACATGGACCAAACGTGGCTGTGACTTTCTTTGATGCTCAGCATCCTGCATCCAGGACCACACTTTTACACGCACCAGATTCGACCTTGGGACATCGGTCGTGGATCCTGTGGAGGGTGCGACTTTCCATGGGCGTCCATCCTCTGAGATTTAGCCATGGTCAGAGGTATCCCTGAGACTCCTTCAGGGAACTTGTGGCTTGAAGACCCGCCTGTCCTTCTCAGTCGTCTCAGCAGAGCCAGGCCAAGACCCCCTTGGCACGGGGAAGACTGTTCCTTCCTCATGTGAGCAGTGGATTCGGTGGTGTAGATTTGGCTCCAGGTTTCGGTAAAGGTTTAGATCTTTAGGTGTAAGAGTTACACGCACCCCAGTGCAATACGGTACTGAGGAGCACCTGAGGATGGAGAAACAGACTCGGCCAGGTGGGGTGAGGAGACCAGTTAAACTTTGCAGCTGTGGCACCTCTGGAGCATTGGTTCCCAGGCTGCAGGACTAAACACAATGACTTCTCAATTGAACACTCCGTAATGGGTGTTATGAAGGGCGGGACATCCCATGGTCCTTGTTGAAGACATGCGGGTTCAAGGTACTTTTGGCGTGAGTTCTGCTGATCTCCTGTCCAGCGGGGCAGGCTCACAGAATGGACAGGCCCATGCCTGCCTGTGTCCTGCTCTTTGATCTCAATTCTGTGCTGTCTGCTGTATGCACTACCTGGTGTTATGTGAGCCGTTCTCCCAGTGGTAGGAGATGAGAGCATTTTACCAGGAAAGCATATGAAATCGTGTTTACTATTCCCTTACAGTTTGATTCTACCCAGCGAATGTAATGAGCAGAAAAAAATGATCCTTGAGAAATGCACACTTAGCCGAGCCGAGGTGGATCAGCACCCAGTGGACGTACCTGGCTGGCTGCTGGGAGCTGAGCTGCCCTGACTGGGCTGCTGGGTCCAGTGGTGACTCAGGAGTTCTTTCATCAGCTGTCCTGCAGACTGAGTCTTCTCTGGTAAAACCATCTAGAGATGGATTCGCGAGTCTTATTAGGCTAGCAGGAGTGCTGCTGGGCACTAAATGAAATTCTGCTTTTTATTAATTTCCTGGGTATCTGCCCGTAGCCAGAATCCTTTCCTATAGAGTGTATCTCTTCTTATTGAGCAAGTCCTCTTAGGAGGAAAATGACAGATTTGGGGCTTCTCAGTGGGACATCAGAGCAAGGAGCTCATCGCTTGGTCCAGGCCTGACACTGTGTTGTCCTTCATTGCTAGAGAGGGATTTACGACTAAAATTATCAAGTCATTTAGAGCAGCAATCTCCAAAAGACTGTCTTCTTCTTCTTTTTGAGAAATATGCTGTAATCCACTGATGTATGGAAGAAAACATTTGAACCTCGGCATATGCATGTATTTTCTAGTAATGCATTAAAATGTCAGTTCTGTATGTGCTTGTCATGATCTGCATATGTGCAATACGACATGGCTATGATTTATAAATAAAGGGCGGTTGTACTTTTTTAAATAAATCAAAAAAACCATCGTGCTGAGCATATTTGAAACTACTGATCTGGAGCATCTTTCTAATGTGGGTCAATGATTAGGTTATTCTGGGACCTTTTACAAAGCTACAGGTTCCTAAGACTGCTTCCAGCAGATTCCAGTGAAAAGGCAAGCCCAGAACACCAAGCATCAGCATCGAACAGTGACCTGTGTCAGAGTCACCCGGAGGCTCTCAGGAGTCCACAGTGCCAGGCCCGGCCCTAGCATGTTTGATTCGGGAGTTCCGTGGGGGAGGGGGTCCAAGAGTCTGCATTTACAATGAGGTCCCGTGGTGGCCCAGGGACCCACTCTGAGAATCACTGCTTCATGGCAAGGTGTGACTGAGGACACAGCCACTCCAGAGGTCGGGAGAGGAACGCAGATCTAGGCCCCGTGGTCCTCCACCCTGGAGAATTTGGGCTTGTGCACCACTATTTTCATTTCTGTGTCCCATTTCTAGGATGGAGGCAGACAACTGTTTTTTACACTGAACTATATTGTTCTGATTTCTGGAGCAGAAAAGCATCCGTGTTTTATTCAGGTAGATTCAGATTTTCACAGGGAATTCATGTAAGTGGTTTCGTTAAATCCAATAGCAGCTCTGTTGGGTGTTTATTGGCATGTGGAAAAATAGAGATGGTCAAGTCCCTAACACGTTGGTTGCATCTGTGCAATATTTAGGAGAAGAAATAGCACCATTGCCCATTTAAAAACAGATTTAAAGAAAAATACATGGCTGTTTGTCACAATCCTGCCTTTTAAAAAATTAGGAATCTGAAGAGTGATAGGAAATGAAGTATGTGGTCAGTGTAGTAAGCTGTAGAAGCCTTAAGAACAAGATGGCTGATTCCCTTTTATTACTTCAGATACATCCATTGGCAAATAGCCGTTTTTACAGTAGCACCCAGCATTGCCATTTAAATACCCGTGCAATGTGTGGAAACTGCTTGCTAGATTAAATTATGGAGGAGAGCATTTCTGTAATGCTCCGTGTCTGGTGCTCTAAACTTCACCCGCACACTGGGTTTAGGAGGCATTACGTACTTCATTATTTGGCAGGTGACTAAATGTAGATGTCAGTGTGATTCCCAAGAAGAAAGCGGGGCTGAGACGTGTTGGTATACGTTTTTTCTTTAACTCTTATAACAGTTATGGCTATTATCGCTCCCTTTGCTTGTCCTTCTAGCTGTGTAGTTTATAGCCAATTCTCTTACACAGCTTTTAAATTTGAAGCAAATGGACAGGACCACCTGAGATTTCATGTATTTTAGAAAAAGAGAACACAGAACATTAATTCTTCTGGGTGGTACTTTCATATTATTTCTGATCTGTGTTCTCTATGGAGAGACCCATTTAATACTTTACGCATTTGATAAAGGGTGCCTTAAATGGGGTCATTCTGTATTTAGAACAAATGAAAAGAATGTTCCAGAAAACTCTACAAGGAGTATTATAGTCTTTATATAAAATAACTTTAAATGGACTATAATTACAGCAATAAGAATGATTGTTAGAATGTGTAAGTCTATTTAACGTGTTCAAAGAAGAACAATTCAAACTATGTGTTCATCTTATGAGTTTATGAAATTAACATTTAACTGTCCTTTGCTGACTTCTTAGAAATGCACTTTCCAGAGCTTATTTACAATGCATGTCACTTAGTAAGAGGCCAGGGTATTACCTGCTTCGCAGAGGCAGATGATGATGTGCAGACTGGAAAGAGCACAATGTTGGATACAGGGCTTGGTCGAACTGCTAGCCCTGCACTGGAACTTATGGGTCAGATATTTGGCCACTCGAAATTACTGTTTGCAGACACAGGAATGTATTGATCAGGATCCAGTCAGGAAACAAACAACCCAATAACTTCAATAGGGGACATTTAATATAAGAAAAAAATGAACTGTTCTGGGAGACTGGAATAGGAGAGATGGCTAGAGCAGATTAAGGAAAGCACTGAAGAATAAAGGGGTAGCAGCTATCTGGAGCAGTGCTGCCTCAGCATAGATACTGGGCCAAGCACCAGATCCTCCTCAGCTGAGACCTGGGGCAGGGACAGTGGTACAGGTGACACCTGCAGAACCTGGTGGAGCGAGGCCCTGAGTATGAATATGCCTCTGCGGCATATTCCAGAGGACCCTGCAGGTGCTCAGCAAGGCCACCCCTTCTCCAAAAGGGTTTCTCCTGCACCCTCTACCAGGGAAGCCTAACTTTCTGTCTGCTGGAACAGGATATGCAGGAAAAGGCCTGGACGTGTTTTCACGGGGAAAGCTATGTGAAGTGGGCTTACAGCTGAGTGGTACAATGTCTTGGTCACTGGTGTGGGTACATGGATGCTTGCTGCTGTGGTGTTTAAGAAAACACAAGGAACTAATGCATGTAGATATTTGCATGGCTTTTTATCACAGAATTAGTTCTTTGAATCATACATATGGAGACAAAAGTCCTATACTGGTTGTGAGAAGTAAATTAAATAATGGCAATTCATTATTGTCTCTTCAATGTGGCTGGGGCCTGGTCCACCTTGAGGAAATGCAGATGAGAGGTGCCCAGTCCTGGCCCCGTGGTCTGTTAGGAACAGGGCCACGCAGTGGCAGGGGTGGGGAGTGAGCAAACCAGCAAAGCTATGTCTGCATTTCCAGCCCCTCCCCATCACTGGCATCCCCACCTGCTGAGCTCCACCTCCTGTGAGATCAGTGAAAGATCAGATTCTCACAGGAGTGCAAACCCTCCTGGGACCTGCACATTCAGGGATCTAGGTTGAGGGCTCCTTATGAAATTCTAGTGCCTAATGGTCTGAGGTGGAGCTGAGATGGTGATGCTAGAGCTGAGTAGTAGCTGTGAATACAAATTAACATAGGAGGAGAAGTCTGACTGCCCAGAGATCATAAATCAACTACTTGCGGGCTTGCTATCAAAACTGTATCAGAGAGAGGCAAGTGACAAGCTCCATCTGGTGGCAGATTTTAAATCAGAATTCAATACCTATTCTAGTCCACGGGTGGCTGTATATTATTTCATCACTTCTAGCCACACCTAAGTGCACAATAAATATAATATATTTGAATTATCTCAAGACCAACCCTCATGGAAGAATTGTCTTCCATAAAACTAGTTCCTGGTGCCTAAAAGGTTGGGGCCACTATTACAGATCTCAGGTTGGTTTGTGACTCCCTTAGTAGTATGCTTACATATTGTACACTGATTAGTAGCTCAAGTGGTGCCCACAGTTCTAGGTAGTGGCTTTTACTGCAAACCCTGGAAACTCCAGGGGCAACTTTTGAGGGTGCCTGAGACCAATTTAGTGGGTATAGAGTTACCTTTACATAGCCATGTAAAACAGAAGGAAAAATGTATCTCGGTAGAGACATACTTGGTTTGTAGACTGTGCACAGATGTGTGCTGGGTCAGGATGGATGATCAGAGGTCCCAGGCCAAAGCGAATTGTTAAGATCTTTAAGTGGTGGGCTCCAACCCTTGTCACTTTGTTTCCCTTTGCCTTTACTCTCAGCCTGAGCTGCAGTAGGACATAAAATGCTCCTGTGAAAGATCTCACAGGTTTCCTTTGTGTATAAGTTGGCCTTCTTCTTTATACCTCAGTGCTTTCATATTGATCATCTGAATCATTTCTGCTACTCCAAAGAAAATAGAAGGATGAATTCCCTCCAGTATGCAACTGACAGTATTTTATTTTCATAAATCAAAAGTGACCTTTGTAGACAACTAGCCTTGCTGTCTAATTATTGCCAGGATAAAAAAAAAAAGAGTGTGAACGCCATAATTGGTAGAGACTTCATTAACATTTAACTGGCTTATGGTTTTCAGCTGCAATAAAAAGTGACTGTGTACCAGCAGTGTGGTCACACTTGCAGATGTTTTGTCTTGGGGTATACCAGAACTGATGTTTTGTGGGGCTCTAAGAAGATTGTCTTCATATGTAGGTGGCATCCCATTATGCTTCCTTTAAAATTTTCCCAGCCACAATTGTAGCCAGATCAATGTAGAGGAATTAATTTGGAGGAATTAATTTGCCCTTTCTTTTCAAAAGCATTTACTGGTTGCCTACCATGTACTAATGCTAGGAAATTCAAGATGACTAAGATCCAGTTAGACTCAATATTGCTTCACAGCACAATTCCTTCCCTGTCTGGGGGCTTTCAGAAACCTGGTCTTCGGTTCTGCAGTTTTCAGAAAAATAGCTGGGAATGTTTGACTCTGAAACTCGTATCTCTTGAAACTACGCGAAGCCGTCTTGGAAAGCAGTCTTAAGTGTCGTCTTTAATTGGTTATTTCAGTTCTGATGCAGTCCCCTTTTCTCTCATCTTATTTTAGCTCAATAAACCATCTTCCCTAATTCAGGAGACCCAGCAATAAATACCATTGGGCGGGGGTTGCTTACCTCCTAGGGCAGGGGGAAATTCATAGTTGGTCCCGCTTTCAGGGAACTCCACAATCATACATGGGTCCAGAAGGGGCCATTTCATGCTTTTTATGTTTCCTTTCAAGTGATAAAAACAGCTGTGTGTAGTGGGAATAGCAGTCCTCTCCCCGGCCCTGTGCTGGTCTTCGGGGCTTGCTTTCTGCTGTGCACGTGCTTGCCTTGACTTGGTTCAGCCTTTAGTGCCAACAGTCATTTTGCAAGCCAGGGAACCACTGGGGCTTTTGCAGAGGACTTTTCTACCTGGGAGGTGCACTTCCATGTAACAGACTACCGTATGTTGTTCCAGGCACACGCATTCCTATTTGTTGCTGTTTAGGACTGCGCTGTGAGATTTGCATCACAGAGCTATCTGTGTTTCCACCGGGTCCCTTTCTCTGTCAAAATTGACGGTTATTTCATTCTTTTTAACTGTTATTAGGGCCACTGCTGTTCAGGCTTATTCTTTCAGTATTAAAGCTTATTCTCTACATCAAAATTAGGATTTGCAACCGAGGGAAAATATTTCTCATAAATGTTTGCATCATCTTCTAACATTTCCTGTCCCACATTAGAAAGTGTTTAGCATTATCTAGTGAACCAGCTTTGCTTCTAAACTTAGTAAAAGTCAGGAAGAGGGAAATATAAATGAGCAATTGCTGTCTGGGTAAAATGTTGAGTTGAATGCTGTACCTTCTATAGTGAGTTTTCTGTTCCCAGGGGGAAGGTTTAGTTGAGACCAGAACTGTTCCAAGTGTTGCAAAAGACGTTGTACTGATTTTACCATCATGTGTGGCATTAATGACAGAGACAAGGAAACCTGGCAGAGACCTTTCAGAATAGTCCATGGTTCCTTGAGTACGTGCTGGTTAGCATTTGTCAGCACCTTGGAGGCCCGCACAGGTTGAGTATCCCCCTTCTGAAGTGCTTGGAAACAGAAATGCTTTGGACCTCTGATTCGGTTGGATTTTGGAACCTCTGTGTGTACAGGAGGTGGAGGGCAGGACCAGGAGTACCCATCTCCAGCTCAGAATGGTGAGAGGAGCAATGCACGTTTGCCCAGTCTAGTGAAGACTCTTTCCAGATTATCAGCTTCCCTGTGCAGGGGCAGAGTTTTACTATTTCCTCTCAGGATGGAGCTCGGATGAAATGGAATTCATCTCAGGAAGCAGAATTTTGGCCTTTTCAAGAGGAATTTTCTACATGGAAGGTGCACTTCCCGAATTCTCAGGGCCTTGTGTCTTTAGAAACTGTCAGAGAGGGAGGGGAACTGATAAAAATTTGAATGAAGTTGTATCCAGTGACCCCCATGTGTTTATCCTCAGGAGGGTGTGCAGAGCTCTTTTACTTACCTTTTTTTTGTGGTGCTGGGGGTTGAACCTAGGGCTTCATATATGCTAGGCAAGAGCTCTGCCACCAAAAGTTAGGCAAAGCCCCACGCTGAATTACCTTCTTCCACCTGGGACAGTAGCATTCTTAAATTCATGTTTTCTTGCACCAAATCCTTAATTCTCATCATTGTCCAGCTATTATAATTGATATCTTGAATTGATAAGGTGACTCTTTAATCAGTATACATCATTATATGTTAATATAATAATTATTGTGTAGAAAGTTATGTAGTATCTGTTATCCATTGTATAATGCACAGTAGAATTTTCATAGTCATTAATGTGATCAATGTAATGACTCACTTTCTCCATATAAAACACTTCGGGAAAGATCTGATACTATAATAATTCTAAGAGACATTTAGCAGAATGTGGCGGTGGAACCTAAAATCATCTATGGATGTTCTGAATGCTGTTGATCTGAAACAGCTGTGTTCATATGTGTATCCTACATTCTGTTATATTTTGCTAATTTAAAAAGCTTCATTTCTAGTACCAAAATTAAGCAGCTGTGTAGTCTTGAAATTATTTTTGCCTTTAAAACGTGTGTGGATTATAAAGTGAATTTATACTGTCTTAATTTTGACACTCCAAATCTCCAAGTTGTTGAAGTAAAACCTGTTTTTATGTTAGATTGAGACTAGTCTTTTGAATAGCATTCCAGATTATGTCCATAGTTCATACTGCTTCTTGTTCTCAACTATTGTGCTAATTTTCTGGTGAAAGTGTTGCTGTTTTAATTTTTTGGACAGATTATAACTTTTCCTATTGGAAATCCATGGCCTATTTAAGGAGGGCCTATTGAGGTTTTGAATGCAAGATGAATTTTCCAGATTCCTATAAATCTAGAAAATGTGAATTTTAGACTTGCTTCCACTGTACTTAGAGTTGTTTTCTGCCAGTATTACATTTGTTTCAGAGAGTGGGTCATACAGCAGTGTGGGCGTGGCTGGCACTTGTGAACACTTAGCATGTCTATGTATGGCAAGGGTCAGATCCAGTTTCTGAGCAGAAAGGGCAAAGCAGATTTAGTCTGGTGTTGAGTTAGGTGTACGGCGTCTTGCAGTTATCACAGCTTATCCCAGAGCTCTGCTGATTATTCACGACTCTTCTTCGTTTCATACTGTAGGTGGCTGCCTCTTTGACGAGCCATACAGCACGTGTGGATATAGTCAAGCTGAGGACGATGACTTCAACTGGGAGCAGGTGAACACCTTGGGCAAACCAACTCCTGACCCATGGATGCCTTCAGGTTTGCTTTCAGCTTTCAGTTCTTTTTTTCAATAAAGCAGCGCATCTTAACCAAAGGGAATGTTGGCTGGATGTTGTGGAGTGAGGGGAGGCGCTGGACTTGGAGTATGGCAGCCAACAGCTGACTGGCTAGCAAGGATGCGGTAATTAAGAGGAATCATTGCGAGAGTTTAACTTTGTGTGTCCCCCTTTAAAGTTTAATCACAGTTTACTTCCTTCATCTTTGGGCACATCTTTTAGCTGGATTAATAGGCAGCTGACAGGAGATGGACGCGTTCTCTGGCCAGTGTGCCGCACCACACATGTGGACCTCCCGTGGGAGAATCCAGATAACCATCCCACCTGTCACAGATGGGGCCCTGGAGGTCCCTTGACCTCTTTCCACCTCCGGGGCTCACTGTGCTTGGCGAATTTTCTGCTGAGTGCATGAAAGATGTGTATTTCCCCAACACCAACAAGCATTCAAATTCTCTTGGAAGGATGAGCAGGAAGATGGGGACGAGTGACTTCTACTCACACCGGAGCTTGACGGTGCACTGGACCCCCTTTTCAGGCTGTGTTTGGGGCATCCCTTTAAGATTTCAGGTTTGCAGGTCAATGAGCAGCTCATATGGGTAAAACATCTTATTTTGGTATGGATTTCAGGTGCAACACAGTTCATACTTTTTAATGAATATAAAGCTTTTCATTAAAGCACCAAATGCAGCAGTAATTACATTTAGTAAGTAAGCTTCTATGGGTTGCTTTGAAACTCCAGGGAGTGTGGTGCTATTCTTACTAAGCTTTATTACGATGCCCACCACATTCTTAGCCGTCCTTCCAACATTTAACTCCTTATAAAGTGGACCCTCAAGTTACAACTAGCCTGACATATGAAGACTTGGGTTATGACCATGTCTTGGTTACTTTTTTCTCGTTGCTGGGACAAAATGCCTGATGCCCAAAGTGAAGGAAGGAGAGGTTTATTTCTTACAGTTTCTTACATGGCTTTTAGTCCATGCTTAGCTGGCTCCAACGCAGGGTGGCGTGGCTGAGGCGCTGCTGTTCATGGCGACTGCAGGCGGCAAGAGCAAACCTCACCAAAGAGGAAAACGTGCCCGTTCCGACCTTACATTGCAGGTCGGCTCTACCCCTGGGCGGGTGCAGAGCTCACACCACGAATCCCAGCACTAGACAAGAAGTCAATCACAAATGCTAGATTCAGCCGCTTCCATGACTACATGAGGCTTGGGGGGGGCATCTATATACAAACCGTAACAGACCAGAATTTTAGTTTTGATTTATGACCATTGTCTTGAGTTAGGACCCGAAGGCCAGCCACATGTGCTTCCAGATGATCTCAGGTATAGAATTAACCCTTAAAGAGTTCTGCAAGGAACCACAGCATCCTTTCCTGTAGGGGATCAATCGAGAAATCTCTGTGGACACTGAACTCTGCCTGTGTACAGCAGAGACACTTTGAAGGCCGTGCAGAGGAGCCCAGCCACCAGCTGACAGCTCGAGTTACAGCCAGCCCTCGGGCACACACTGAGTTCCTAAGTGAAGGTCCACTGTAGTTTGAAAGAAAGGAGCACTGAGTCTTTTAGCACTGTGGCTTGGCCATCTTTTGGGAGGGTACTAGATTTAGTCCTGGTAGATGGCTTCCCAAAACACACTTGCTTTATGGTCTTCTCGTGGGATGAGAATTTGTGGTTTCTTTCCTTCTCACAGCGCTAAGGACTGGAGCCAGGGCCTGGTGTGCACGGGGCACGTGCTGTGCCGTGAGCTAAATCCCCAGCTGCCAGATTCGTAGTTTCCCACGTCAGGTAGTTGATTTCATCATTGTAGCCTTTGCGATGAAAGCCTGATTTGGAAAAATTCATTTTGGAAGAGAAGCATGACTACTGCAGGATCTTCAGCCTTTG
This sequence comes from Cuniculus paca, assembly GCA_004365215.1. Lineage (NCBI taxonomy): Eukaryota > Metazoa > Chordata > Mammalia > Rodentia > Cuniculidae > Cuniculus > Cuniculus paca. Next base: position 16,031 of record RJWT010022025.1, read on the forward strand.
TGGGCTGTATCTTTAATCATAAGATGACCCACCTCCCCTGAAAGACATCAGAGCGACCTCTCTGGGTCCCGTGTCGCATACTCCCATCTCTGGCTGAGTCATCTGCTTTTGTGTCACAGAGAGCGTGGGTCCCAGCAGAGACCAGACTGTCACAAAGTGACAGTGAACAGTAGCCTAGGGAGGAACGAAGCGCTGGCATCCAGATTCTCGGCTTTGGCAGGGTCTTCTGTGTGGGGCACAGTGACCCCCGCCCATTTCAGCATTCCACTTTGTTCTGTTTCTGTCGATTGACTGATGGTTAACGCAAGGTCTCAGAATGTCTTCTACTATTTCTGTCTGATCCAGCTAACTTCTGCTGCTAGCAAAAATTGTGCCTTGGACCCCGATCAGCCCCTTCTCCAGATGATGGAGCACACTGCTTGGCTGAGGGGTGCTTTGGGTAAGGGTGGCGGTGTGGAAGGAGGGGCTGGTACTTTCTTAACCCCTCTACCCATGCATGTGTGGAGGTGCAGATGAGCATTCTGAACAGTGCTCACATTCAATTTTTGCCATAGCATAGACTCTCAAATACTGATAGTTCTTTCTGTTATTCATTCACCAAACTTTAGTCACTGTAGTTTTCCTTTGAGCTCTGACATAAACTAAACATGATGATAAATACTGTGGGAGAGGAAGGATTACAAGAATTGAATGTGTCTCCCTAGGAATTTACCTACATGGGGAAAAAAGTTACAAAAAGCAATTAGTAAACAATCTAAGGCTGCGTATACTGACACGGGGGGCAAGCTGGAAGTGTTCAGGGGCAGTTTTCCCAGCATAAGCAAGCATGTTGTAACAGGAAGTGGACTCTTGCCCAGTCAGTGACCCATGTGGCCAAGGCAGAAGTTCTGCCCTGCATGTAGCATTGCCAGCAGGAAGCGCCATCATCTTATAAACTGACGTCTGCGGGTTGAGCATGCTTTGCCTGAAAATGTGAACTTAGAAATGAGCGAAAATCTAAAAGTTCTTGAGTCTGGCCTGACGCTCCAGTGGGAAGTTGTGTAACTGACCTCATGTGATAGACAGGTCACAATCCAAACGCAAACACACTAAGGAGAGAGTTGAATGCTCAAGGTGCATAGTGAATGAATTTCGTGTTTCTATTTAGAATTTCCTGATGAGGCCAGACGCTTCGTGAGGTATATGTAAATACTCCAGAAGACCTGAAAATCAGGAATCTCAAATACTTCTGAACCCAGGCATTTCAGACAAGAGCTGCTCTTCCTGTCCTATGCTGAGACACGTATGAGGATTTTAACCTGAGCGACTGTGTGTA
>RJWT010022026.1:0-17348 GCA_004365215.1 Cuniculus paca
AAGAACATGAAGAAGGCTGAAGAGACAGGAGCAGAGTGAGCTTAGAAGCGAGGGATAGGAGAGGAAGATTTGAACTCAGGCGTATCTGGCTCCCAAACTGTGTACTCACTGCTCCTTGTAGACCATGAATTTCAAGGAGGAGAGGCTGTGTGGAAAGCAGAGAATGACACCAGGCATTACCATCAACACAAGCTTTGAAATATAGCCTGCAAGTATTGTGAAAAATTATGAACACACCCACAATACACTTTGTTGAAAGTTGGAAAGCCTGGCTTGGGCTGCAGGATACTGAAAACTGTGTTTGCAGATTCAAATTGTGAAGAGCAGATTAAGAGTAGTGGCATGAAAATGTCAATAATATTATACCTACTGAGGACTGTGTATCAAATTGTTCTGTGAGATTTATGTATATTGAGTTATTTATTCCTTATAACTACTACCTTGCATCCATTTTAGTTAAGGAAACTAAAGCACAGTGGTATTAAGTAACCTTTACAGTCTCATGAAGTTCAGGTTTGAAATCAGGCTGCCCAGCTCCACATTCTTTATCAGTAGTGGTGAACCTATGGCACGCGTGCCTCATTGGGCATGCAGATCCTTTCGGTCAGCACATGAGTCAAATGTATGAGCTTCTTCTCTAAATGAAAATCTCAGTTTTCAGGTTTAACGGCAGTGTTGGCCCTTTGCGATAAATAAGTGGGTTTGGGGTTTCAGACTGGGGACTGGGTCTCTTAAAGTTTCACCATCACTCTTCTATGCCTTTAAAAAAGGTAGCGGGTGGAACAAAGTGTAAAGTGGTAGTGGCAAACCTATGGCACACATGCTGAGGCCAGCTGTTATCATTGAACGGTCTAAAAGGTTTGCCATCACTGGTATAGAGCAGTTCTATTCTTATTTATTTCACTTTTCTGAAAAATGAATCATAGTTTGACAAATGATCTTTCTGGAAAAAATACTGACTCATTTCTTGGAAAAATCTAAAGTGCAGCCAGTGAGGAACGAGTTAGGGAGGATGGTAAAGATGCACTTTTAGTCAGTTTTTCCTCATTGTAGTTTGTCACTAGCTGATATCCAGGTTATAAATGGAATTAACCAAGAAGTTCAGTATTGTGCAAACACTAGATCCCTAATATAGGGCTCTTTAAATCAGCTTTGAAAGGTTCTTTATGTTCGACTAAATCCAGAAGCCAATTCTTGAAACCTTGGGCAAATTGATCATTATAGGCATTCAGTGTGTGCTGCAGGGTTAAAAGTAGCCAGGTGAAAGTATAAATTTGTGAGTTTTTTTTGTAATTGGTAGTTTTCTGTTTTTATGGTTTTGTTTTTCACGAAGCAACACCTTTAGGCTAATCTCACTTGTAAATTCCCTGCTGAAACATGTCAAAAGCGTTGTTAACAAGTAGTCTTAGATTAAATTTGTCATGCTCCATTAAGATTCATCAGTGAGATAGAAACATGCACACAAATAATAAAAACAAAACAACAACCACAAGAGCGCCTACCTAAGAATTCTAAAAGAACTCGGGGGAAAGTATTGTTCATCAAAATATGTAACTTATTTCAAACAGCTGCTTCTGTGAAGGCTTCCTAAACCTCTTGATTGTTTGAGTCACCTGGGGAACTGTTTAGATGTGCAGGTGTCTGTGTGGACCACACCACACCTGCAGACTTTCAGTTCTATGACATGGTGGAGAAAACTATTTATTCTTTGTCAAAATCCCCAGTGATTGAGACGATAACCCAGATTTGGATATCTCTGTTTTAATAACTATTTTCTATCCTGGTGATTCTCCATGTTAGCAATAATCACAATTATTTGAGGGCTGGTCAAAGTGCACCTCGCTGGGTCACACCTTCTGGAGTTTCTATATAATGACACCTGTCTGGCTGTTTGCATTGTTAACAAGTTCTAGTGATGACACGGCATTATACTTTGGGAATCATTGACATACGAACTTCAGAACAAGACTTGGGAGGTTACAGGATGATAAATATCACCGCTTTCATTAACAATCATCTAGAAGACTCTATGGTATGTAACTGAATCATTGACTGCTGAAGAAAAAATTAAAAAATGACAACATTGCTTCTCTAAAGTATAACTAATAAATTCAGTTTTTCACATTTTTAGTGAGTTTGTGAATAGTGAGATAACTGGGGTGATACCACACTGTATAGAATCTTGTTGGGTTTTAAGAAATTTAGTAATCTAGTCTTATGAGATTGCTAAAAGTGGAGATAGGGATGAAATTTTTTATTCCAGAATGAGGTCAGATTTGATGACAAACGTCAAAAGGAGATAAGCTGACTGTTATAGCTTGTGTTTGGATGTCCCTCCAAAGCCTCATGCAGTAGAAGGTAAGGCTTTTTTGGAAATGGCTGGTTCCACAGTGTGTGATGCTGGGATTACATGGTGCAATGCTGGGTTCAAGGGCACTAGGATTAAGGTGTGAGTGCTTCCCACTTTAAGAGGCCTGGGTAAGATACAAGGGATAGAAAGAGCTGTGGTGTCCCTTGTTGCTTTGCAACTTTCTGCCTGCTATGAACTGCTTCTCCTCTGCAATGCCACCGTGCCTTTGAAGCCAGCCAATTGTGGACTGAAAGCACCGCAAACTGTGAGCTAAATAAACCTTTTCCAACCTTAACTTTGGGCATCAGGTACTTTGTCTCAGCAGTGACAAAAATAACTAAGACACAAACCTTTCACAAGATAGGGAAATAGAGATAGTGAATTATCTCTAGGAGTAGAGCTGGAAGTGTTTTTCCTTAACACTTTAGTAAATATTTTTCAATTGTGAATATGTTGATAAATCACCCAGTGTACTTAGACTGTAAATTCTTCCAAGAAAGAAAATGCCAGCCTAGTAGGAATAAAGTTTAGGAAGTACTTCCTAACAAAATCTGTGAAACAGTTTATAATTTGTAAGAGCAAAGGAAATTCAAGGTCCTACAGTCAGAAATTATTATGAATTTCAATATGGCAATAATAAGACATTAAAGCACAAGGACTCTGTGCAACCTACTGGGTCTTGTGCCCCATGAACCCATCTCTGAGTATAATAAAAAAAGCTTCATAAGATTTGGAGTTAGAACTAGATTTGAATTTCACCCACCATGTTGCATATCATCACAAGCAACTACTTCATCGCATTAGTTCTCAATTTTGTTAGGTACAGTTTGGGTAATAATCCTTATCTTGAAGACTTATTGAGAAAAATAAGTTAGATTATATGTGAATATACTAATGGTAGTACATGACATGGTAGATTGAAAATGAAACCTTCGATGAACCCTAAATAATTAAAGGATTGATAAAACTGGAGAGATGATTGATTACCCAGCAGCAATTTTTGCGTTTTTTTATAAAGCAGAACAATCTATTAAACAAATGTTTGTTTAATGCCTACTATGTGTAGGCAGTGTCTTAAGTGCTGTACCCACTACTGTTTTTGTGCAGACCAGGCTAGTTGTAGATACAGATAATGAACAAGTAGATGAAAATGTAATTGGGAGGTACAAAGTACAGTGTCATACAATAATTGGCATGAAGGATATGGCCTCTCAGAAGAGGTGACATTGAAGCTGTTACAACCTAAGAGTAAAAGAAAATTCAGTTATGGGAAATGCATTGCAGGTGAAGAGAGTAGCTTTGTGTAAAATCTCTTGAACAGGAAAGACATTCACCAGTTTGAAGGTCTATGGGTAGACCAGAGAATGGAGGTGAATCTGAAGAGGAACACGGGGGCAAGGTTATGCAGCCCTCCATAAAATTCATTTCCAGATCCAATCCAAGAGGTCAGAGTAAGAACTCTGGATTTTATTCTAAACAAAGGGGGAAGTAATTGAAGAGTTTTAAGCAGAAAAATGACATCAACTGACAGATATTGCTCACATTTATCCAGATGCTTTGTAGTGAATAGTTGGAAAAGAGAAAAAAAAGAGGAGGTAAAAGGTTATTATGAAAAACCTGGTAAGAAATGATGAGAGGAGCCTGGACCAAGTTGATGACTGTTGAGATGTTAGAAAAAAGAAAAAGAAAACAGAATGGATTTCCCAATTTATTTTTATGATGGAAGCAATTGGGTTTGCAGTTAAGACTCCTTTGGGTGTTGAGGCAAATGATTAGAGAATGGATCAGAAGCTTCTGGCTTGATCAAACGCATAGATGATAATATTTACAGAAATCATGAAGACTTCGGGACAAATTAAATTTGGAGAATAATCAACAACCCGATTTTGAACACACTAATTTTAAGATGGATGTATCAAAGTGATTAGTTGAATATATGTGATTAGAGTCCAGAGGAGATGTTAGAGGGATATTAACTATTTTAAGGAGAGAATCCTCTTGATCTGTTGAGCAGAGGGACAATCCAAGGCAATGACAGAGACAAGTACAGGTAATTGTGTTACACAAATCTAGAGAATGACTTTCAGGAAAGGAAAAGTGATCAAAACAGTCAATACTATTAGGATCAGTCAAGAAAGATGAAACTGGGGAAGACATTAATTTGGCAATTTGGATTCTTTATGAATTTGTGCAGAGCAGTTTGTTTACAGTGGTGGAGACAAACTATACGGAAATAGGCGAAGGAATGAACAGCAGGCAAGAGTGGAGACAGCAAGGGCATTTGGTCTTCTGGGAATGTAGGGGGGTGAGGAGAGGCTGAGAGGGACAATGTGGAAGGGATGTGCAGTGAGGGCACCTTTTCTTTGAGGATAAACAATACAGGGTAGTTTTGGGTGCTGAAAGGAATGATACGGAGAGGGAGAGGATGACACTTGTAAATACAAACTCAGAGAAGACCAAAGGGACTGAGTTCTCTATAAAGTAAAATTAACCAAAACAGCAAAATGACTCACTGAAAACAAGAGGGAGCCAGGGTAAAGCTATCATTGTCAACAATGTTTGTGGCAAAGTGCATCCTGATTTATGATATGCTTACATTTAAAGTGCCTTGTCTGTTTCTTTGTTTTTTTTCCTTTACTTGCCAGACAAGGAAAACGTATGAAACATATCTACATGTGACTCTTGATATATAGCACCATGCCCTGACTATATGTATGGTTAATAAAAATTTATTGAAATGTAAAGGGAAAAAAAGTTGGCAGAAGAAAAAACATGATTGTTTGCTGTTGGGTACCGAATAACAGTTCCTGAACAATATATGTATGTAAATGCAAATTAAAACCTAGGATCACTGAATTAGGGTATAAAGCAATGAAATGGTCTTCACAGAAGACCAACTTTGTTGATTTCTCTTTAAGGAACTTCACAATTTTGGATATTGAAGGTAGCCATATCTGTGCACTGTGTGCTTTGAGTGGAAACCAAAAGCCTGACCCTAGAATGTTGGAAATCCTTGAGCTGTGCTTGCTACAGCTGGGAGCAGTCAGGATCTAGAAGCTCAGCCACCCTAATTTCATTCAGCAATTTTTGTCAACTTATCCCTGACAAGAAAGAACCATTACTGCGTTAGGAAGTAAAAGAGACTCGGAAGTAGGTTAGTTACACCAAGTCTTGGTTGACATTTGGATAATTTTAGCTTTATTAAGAGAATATTGCTTCTCTGAGTTATGAAATTGAGGGCTGTGTTTTGAAATTAGGAAGAAATAATCAGTTAGATATAGCAGAGAGATTTTCTTAAATGGATTAAGTAAAACTGTTGCTAATATCTTGAATCATCCTTTTAGATTTCTTTGAAATGTGTATACGTCTTAAATTTCATAGGCTCCCAAAATATAATCTACATTGTCTTTTTATTTCTAGAAGAACACAGATAATGCTTTCTATCCACAAAGATTCAGAAATGAGCATAAAATATTGAGGGAAAATGAACTTAAACTACTTTCATCGTGTCAGGCTTTAGTTCGGGAAGACTGTTTTGCAGAGAATAGTGACAGTCAATTACTCTCAGCAAACAAAGGAATGGTTATACAGAAAATACTGGTTTTTGTTGTTGCTTAGATGGGGTACTTGCTTTTCCTGTACACAGGTCACATTATAAAATTGTCTGAAAAAGATAAACCTTGAAAACCAAAATGGTAAAATTTGATTTTTTTTTTTAAAAAGTAGTTTGTAAAAAAAGTAATTCTTGTTTGTGGATTTTTCTGGCCTTCAATGGATTTCTCATATTTTATCTATTTCCTACAATATTTTGTTTCAAATAGTCTCTCCAAAAAATGAGCTGCAAACCTGAGAAGCAAATTTAATGTTAATGAAAGCAACTTGTTTATGACAGGAAATGGAGTTTCACTCCAGGATTTTTGCTTTGGGGAGCAAGAAATGTTAAACTGAAATGCAAGTGCTGGAAACTAAATAAAAACTCCAAATTATCAACTACACAGAGAATTGTCATAGAATATATTTGTCAGTTTAAGCTAATATTTACACTGAGCAGGTTTTGATTTGTAGATATTGTGCATTGGTGTGGTAGTATGAATATGTAGGCCTTTTAAAGGTCGCCCTATCTTACTGGATATGTGTAATGAGCTGATACAGTAAAAGATTTACAAATTATTTTTAAATCTCCACTGAGAAGAAAGATATCTGAGTTGCTATAGTATATAGTTGTTTAAGAGATACTGGAGTTTAAGAGATACTGAAAAATATCAAATAATGTTTGTGTTTTCATTATCAGCTGAGTAGTTTGCCAAAGTTGCTTCTAAAAAACTAAATGTAGCAGTATGACATGGGTTCAGCTGAATATGTCTCATTTGGAGTCTTTTTCTAATTTCAGTGATCCTGGAAATATTTTCAGCTCATTTGGAATTCTGTCAGTGTATTCTATAGCACTATAAAGATCCATCAAATTATGTCATCTGTGAAGGTGGAGGGATTTTCAAAGTGTATTTGCTGAAACCCTGGGTCTTCATAAAATGCCTCTTGGGATTCCTTGGGAAATTAGGCATGTGGTGAGGCCCTAACCCAGAAGTAAAAATGATTGAGAGGCCTCAAAATACGGGTTCTTTGAGTCAAAGGAGAAAACCATTGTCCTAAATAGCCCATGAAGATGGCCATTACTTGCATTTTTTACCTGTAATTGTGTAGAAAATCTGTCACATTTCCTTCAGCCTGTATGACATTGATTACTCCTTCCTGTTTTCCTTTCAGTATGTTAGGGTAAGTTAGCCTTATTTATAAATTGGTAGTCATGTTATTGTATCTCTGTGACATTTGCTATTATAGCAGAAGAAAAATTGTTTTCTCTCTACCCTTCTAAATCTTGTTGAAGATCTTGGTAACAAAAGACAGATTAATAAGAGAAAAACAAGCTTAATAAGAGTGTGTATGTTGCATGTATATCTGGGAAACAACTTGGGGAAAAGAGACTCCCTGAAAGCCTGCATAGGATCTCTGTTATATACCACCTTCAACAAAGAACAATATATTTTTAGAGAAGTGACAAGACAAAGGGAATGCACTTTGTCTCTCTAAGACTGGCACATTATGGGAATGCCAATATGTAAAGAACTGGGTAGATTAAATCTAGTTAGTGCATTTGGTCACATGGATTCCTCTGGGTCTGTTTCTAGGCTGATGATGGTCTAAAGTCATCTTCAGTATGAACTTTTGTCTTTACTAGTAGAGAAGGGAAAGGAATACTTTTGTGAATTTGTGTTCTGCTACCAGACAAATCAGGGAGGGAGAGAACTTTCCTTGTACAATATCTGTTTTCTGATTGCCCGCAGCTCAAACTAATCCTCATGCCAGTGTGGTATATTTTAGGGTTATGTATTCTGCTACATTACTCCTTTCAGAGTATGCACTTAACATATTTTCATTGACTATCATCCTGAAAGAAAGAGGAGTTTATATAAGATAAATTCCTTTATGGTTAATTAGTTGTCTCTTTGAGAAGTGGACAGCAGAGAAAGCCCATGTAGCACCCCTAGCCTCACTACCTTTCTTCAGTCACCCTTCTGATTTTCTTCCTTTCTTCTTCTCTCCATTTCAGACTTTCTACCTACACCATGCACCTCACCGAGTCTTGGGTCCCTATTCTATTGCTTCAGAAATGGCAGCACGACACATGGAGGGCCACTAATGTTAGCGTAGGCTTTAAATATGGAAACCATGAAAATTATTGTTTAAATGTGGGGTAACAGAAAATTGCAAATACAAATGGGCAGGGACTGGTTGACTAATAATAACACAATGCATTTAATCTAAAAGAGTAGTTTCATTGAATTTCATTGAATGAACTTCAGGACATTTAATGTTTAGAAAGTCAGAATTATACTTGAAATATGTGTCTAAATCAAGGTAACAGGATAGTTATCATTATGCTGGCCTTTACATCTGAATGAAAGGGAATAAACTGAATTGTGAATATTTATATCAAAACTTTTTATAGGATATTTCAACTTTTTAAAATTGTGGTCAAATATGCATAAGAATATTTACCATAGTAACCATTTTTGAATTTACAATTCAATGGTATTAAGTATATTCACATTTATATTATATTAGACCTTCCAAATATCCGTTATGATATATATCTCTGTTTATAAATTTTTATTACAAATGTTTTTGTTTTCTCTGTTTTTCTATAACCCAATTATGAAAGTAAAAAGAATTTCAGCTTATGGCCCAAGGAAATTAACTGGCTAGATCCCTGACTACATTTTCAACTTGCTCAGTGATAAATGATCTTAGAACTCTATTGCCTAGCCAAATAGATACCTACTGACTTGCAAATAAATAATCAACAAAAATGCTACTAGAAAATAAAATCTTCTAAATATTTGAATGAACTTCTCATTCTTGAAACATCTGGACAGTCATGTATTTTCTTGGCCCTTTTGGAAAAAAACCCAAACATGCTTTTTTTATACCTCCAAAAAAGTTCCTTAGAAAAAAAAATTTCACACACTACTACTATGATAATCATTGTACTGCCTAAAATCCTAACTATATGGATTTTTTGTTTACTAATCCTTTAAGTTATTTTTGAAGAAAAATTGCTGTAGGAAATAGATGCTGTAGGAAATAGTAGATGCTATATTTGAGTGAGCAGAACCCATCAAGGTGCCAATATTTTACATGTTACGATGGTTTTTTAGTGTTGTTTTCCTTAGATTTACATTCTCTGCTATGTGTTTTCATACTTCCCCTTGAAGGTCACATCATTGTTGAGTGCATCACATTTATTGGGTGCCTTCTGGTTTTTAAAGCACTTATGTGTACATATTGCATGGTTGCAGCCTTTTAGAAATCCTGTTAACAGACAGGGAGGGAGGGGCAGTCTCAGTTGAACTTTATAAGATGGAGATATTTAACTTCCTTGAGTTCATTAGTGGAGATTGATTATTTCCTGACTACTCTGAATATTTCCCCGTTTCTAACCATACACTAACACCCTTCCTCGTGGGTACAGTCTGCTGGGACTGCAGTGAGGTATACCCATATACCTAGTCATGGAGACAGCAGTGACACATAAAGTGCTGCTAGAGGTTCAGTCCCTCTCTGTCTCCACAGAGTCACAGCTTGATGTGTTCATTGCTACTGGGAGGACAGCTGGAGCTCCATCTTCTTCATTGCAGAGTTACCTTGGTTCATGTCTTTTCCAGGTTTTTGAACTTCTGGAGAGTCTACTAGTTCTTGATATTATCTCAATAAAATTTCTTTTGTTAGAGTTTTTCAGGAATTTCTTTCTGTTGCTTGCCACCCCAAACCCAACTTAAAGACAGCTCCATTGTCAGTGTGTGGTGGAAATTGGTCTTGGACCCAATCTTCTATAGCTCCCTTTGGCCCATCATGATACTAAAATATTGGTTCTTTTAAAGCACACTGTTAAAACTTCATTAAAACCAACAATTGATCATCTTTTAAAAACTGATTTCCACTTTTTTGTGTATACTATCCCTTTTTGGTGTATTCTTCTCATAAATGAAAGGCTTTTGGTTTTCTTAAAAACTGTTAAAAATCATGTTTGAAAATTTGTACCTGGCAAGTTCAAGGTCCTGGGTTCCGTGCCTGAAACAAAAAAAAATTATTTTCCTTAGGTGTTTTTTTAGTGACAGAGCATGACAAAGAGGAGTGGTTAGTTAAGACAGACAAATCATTTGTCTTAAGGGAAAATAAACCAATTTCATGGTAAGTCAGTGGTGGTTAGATGAAGACATATGTGACATTTCTTGATGTGCAGCTTTCAGAGTAATTATATCTCCTCATGTGTAATAAAATGATTTTCTTAGAAATACAGTATAGTATTTCTAGTTTAGAATTCTTTGTGAGATGTAAAGAGCCTCGAGTAGTGTGCTGTTGCCTCCATTTTGTTAGCACTTCACTTGTTTTTATACATTCTCTGATATTTGTTGCCAATAAATATTTTTTCTGAATCTTTGTACAGTGAATGAGGCCAAGGTGCTAATTTCATATGATTAGACATAATATTTTGGAATACACACAATCATTCAATTATAATGGGGCAAGCACTGTGCTAGTGTATTGACATATGTCTGTCAACAAAAATCATAGTCACAGTTCCCCAATTGATTTGAATAGGGACTTAATGAAAGAAGATATAAACACATGGACAGTTGCTCAGTACAATTAATTTGTCAGAGAAATGCAAATTAAATTCATAATTACCTAATATTTCTACATACCAAATAGCATAGCTAAAATTTAAAAGATTGACACTGTCAATATTGGCAAGGATGTGAAACAGCTGAAATTCACATATGTTGGTAGTAAGACTGTAAACAGGTGAAAACACTTTAGAACACTGAAGAAAACAGGTTGACAGGTTTTTTTCAATAAAATTAAACATACAGTTACCTTATGGCCCCATCACCACAAAGAAAATATATGACTACATGAAGACATGAATAGGTGATGTTTTGCCTATGCAGTGGAATTCTCAGCAATTAAAAAGAATGAACTATTGATATATGCAACTACATAATTAAATCGTAGACACAGATTCAGTGAAATAAACCAGATTTAAAGTACATATATATTCTATTTGTGTAAAATCCAGAAAGGAACAATCTGCTATAGAGCAGCAGCAGATCTATGATTACCTAGGACTGGGGTAGGTGCTAAATTGTCTGGAAAAGAGCAAAAGGAAACATTTGGCATGATAGAAATATTATATATCTTATAATGTTTTCCAAAGTGTATAATTTTTGTTCAAAGTCATTCAAATGTATGTTTAAAGTAGTCACATATTCTATAAAAGTTATATCCCAATATATAGCAAAAAATACAGGTGGAAACCATCCATAAAACACTTTATGAGCCTCATTTAAATGGGCCTGTTATTGAAATGGGAGCATCATAAATTACTCAATAGTTATATTTTTAAAGAGTGAAGTGTGCCTTTGGAAATTTTAAATATGAAGCTTTATTCAACAACAATGATTTAGGATGCAGAACTTAGGAAACAAATATATTTTTTACTTACAAAAGGAAATACTTTATTTTGATTATGGAATAAATATTAGGCAATTCTCATATCTTTAAGCAATTTGTGGTATTAGTTTGGAGGAAAATCTTAAAACAACAAAAAATATGTGTGATGAAAAATTGTCAGTGAATCCAACCAGGTTTATCAAACACAAAAATAATCCTAATTTTAAATATTTTATTCAATATTTGCTTACAAATCTCAAAATTTATAAGAAGAAACATACACTAATGCATTAACTTTTGTTCTCTTAAAATACCTGCTTTAAACTTCACATTAAAACTTCTCAATTGATTTACACTTCTAACAGGTGCTAAATAAATCTTAAATAATGATTCTATCATCACTTGTTGATTCTAGAAGTGAAATGAACAGGTTTTTCTTTTTTTACTTTGTGAAATGAAAGCATCCTAGAATCTCAGGAGACAGCCTAACATGTCTAAGGCCCTGAGTTTAATTGTTAGCACTACAATCAATCAATCAATCAATCAATCAATCAGTCAATCAATCAATTCACTTATTGAAAAGGGCAATCCTCAGCCTTATCATCTACTAATGGAAAGTTTGAAAGCTTGATATATTATAAGATTACTTTTTAAAAATGTGTGTTCCCAAGACCTTCTCCTGTAATAGACACTGAATACAGTATGTTTCTGCCATCTATATTTCTTTTAAGAGTATTTTTTTTGAAATAATGCTTTCACAGTTTCTTCAATTTTTTCTTTTCTAATACAGTTCCATTTTTAGCACTCATATTTCATAAAAATGCATACTATGATTCTAGAGAGACTGTCAGTGATGATGATCTCACTAAGACTCTACTTGTCCTGCAGCTGGTGTGGAAAATGCTTCCATTCAGGCAGCAACCGGAAGGAGTTGAAGTCTTCCTATAAGCTGGAATTAATTTGTTTTCCATGTTGAGAATTTAAGGGCTATACACAGCAGCTGAAGCTTACAATTGCTTGAAAAGTCTGTTTGTAATTTTTAAAACAGTTCTTAAATGTGAGATTTTATTTCCATGTTAGCATATTTTAGTGTCTCCTTGGGTTGTGTTTCTGTTTATGATACGTGAAAAAGAGAGTTTTTAAGGTTATTTTTACTAGGTTCAGATAAATAGAAAAATCGATGCTCTATTTGAATCTCATATGACTCTATTATTTTCCTGTAACTAATATAACAAAGAACCACAAGCTAGGTGGTTGAAGACAACAGAAATCTACCCCCCTCCAGTTCTGGAGATCAGAAGTCTGAAATAAGCATCACAGGCTGAAATCCAGATATTAAGAGGGCAAAGCTCTCCTGAGAAACTTTGGGGGAGTTTTCTCTTGTCTCTCCCAATTTTAGGTGGACCACTGGCATTTCTTGGCTTGTAGCCACATGATTCCAGTCTTTACCTCAATGGTCATTGCCTTTTCTTCTGCACGAATCAGATCTTCCTCAGCTTCTCTCTCGCAAGGACACTGGGAATGGTATTTGTGCCACAGCTGGATCTTCTAATATAATCTTCCCATCTAAAGATCTGTAATTCAATTATACTTGCGATGACCCCCTTCCCACACCCCCCATACAACACCATTTACAGGCTTTAGGACTCCATATCATTGGGGGGGGCTTACTCAGGCTGTTATCATAACCTGAAATATGATGCTTACTGTTCTAATTTCTTTGCTTATTTTCTGTCACTTCAATACACATATGGTCTTTTTTTTTTACATGTTTTGTATTTTTAAATATACTATTTATTCAAGGAAGACTGAGTATTTATGTTGTACCAACCAGTGTCTGTTGTAATTCATAGTAATCATAAGAGTCTCGGATTTTCTTTACTTCCAGAGTTAGTTACTTATATCTCCAGCAACATAGTACAGATTTTGAACACAAGACCTATGTTATATTTATATCATATCTCTTGTAACATAAGAATTGCCTTGATAGTCCCATTTACCAATATATCCATTATATGTTACATTTTTGACTCAGGAAATGTGATTATCATATACAAACTGTCAGACAGAATATGTCTTTGAACAGTATCTATTCAGAAAAATAATTGCATTTCATTCCCCCCTGCTCATTCCCCCCTCTTTTGTTTTTCCCTTTAAGAAAGGAAATAAAGAGGTAATCAATGAATAAGTTGTTAAGAATGGCAATATCTAGTCTTTTTACAATGTCAAATTGTGACAAACTACTGTTACGATGAACTGATTCTTGTAATAAGGTATTGATGTTGCAGAAATAAGATCCATCATATTAAAATTTCATTTCTATGGTCTCACTTAGATACTGGCTTCTGCCCTCAAATGATAGAATTGTTTTTCTTCTTAATAGTCGCTCTCAGCTTTGCAGACCACAGAACATGCAGCTCGCATGGGAGAGGTTAGAGCTTCCGTATACACTGTGAAGAATGCACTTCCACAAGTACAATAAAATGCTACAAATTAAATTTTGCCTTTACATACCTCAGTTAAAAGGTTATGCTTCAGTTTTGCTTTGTTAATATTATGAAGTAAAAGGTCATGCTTGGGAGGCTGTTTTTAGATTAATGTCAACAGCTGCATTATGAAACAGTCTGGAGATAAGCATGCTTGGTGTCTTAGTCTATTCAGCTGTAACTGAATCTCTGAAATGAGATAATTTATAAAGAACAGAAATTTATTCCTGACAGTCCTGGAGGCTAGGATATCCAAGAACAAGGCATTGGCAAGATAGGACCCTGTCTTTCTGCTTCTATAATGGCACCTTGGGAAGGGACACTACCATGACTTTACTTGGAGCTGGAGCAGAAGAGGGTGAGCCACATTACCACGAGTCCTTCTTATAAGGACATCAATGCATTCATTCGATGAGCCCTCATAATCTAAACACTTCCCAACTCTGTTGCCATGGAGTTTATTTCCAACATGTAAATTTTGGGTAACTCATGAAACTATACACTCAGCACTATGTTAATTCATTTTCTGAGTATATACGAAGAGACTATACAATATAAGAAACTTGTCAAGGCTGTAGGGCTGAGAATTTAACCACCTGTGTAGAAATTCCATTACCATTACATACTAATTTTATGACCTTGGAAAAAGTTTGTTAACTTCAGGTGGCAGTCTGTTTTTCTTCTCATTCATAAAAAATGGATAATAATAGAAACTATCTAATAATGCTGAAGGTTGAGCTAGATGAACTGCATAAAGCACTTAAGATTCATACATACTCGATGCTCAATAAATATGAGTTGTTACTAATTTTTAGAGTCTGAACTAGATATAAAATGTGAAGAGCAAACAGGAGAAAATAGCTAGACATATTTATGCCACATCTTCCATACAAATTAATAAATAGTCATATTCAATGCATGTCCTCAAGAAAAGTTTTTCCTGCTCTGTATATCGGAACTTCCTTAGAACCTCATCACTGACCCTTGAATCCCCCTGGTCAGTCCTAGTCAATGTTCCAATCCCCCCTAAACTCCAAGTTCTGGCTCTACAGTTCAATCCTGTTACCTCAATCAGTACAGTTATTTGTACTTTCTAACAGTCGTTAGTACCTGAAAACAAAACCTCTATCCAGTTGAAGCTATTTGTTCTGATTCATAATGACAGTGACACATGACATGATATATAATAAAGGTAGGTGAACAAAGCAAGACTATCTTGTTGGGTTGCTTACAGGTCACCTAACTCTCGGGAGACGTTCAAGTCCCATTGCTTTTACCATGTGTAGAACTTCTATTTTATCTGTTAATAAAAGAGACTATGTTGCTTTTACTGTGTGTCTGTGTCTTTTTCCTGGTGAACTGATGCAGATGGGTTCTTTACTTGGGAAAGATAACTCTGGTTGAATACTGAGGTTGGCAAAGGTTATTTAAGGTAGCTTTCAAACTTGCTCTTGACTTTGAGGGGTCCCCTTTCCATCATGTCCCACAGTTCCCTTACTCCAGAGGGTAATTTTAGTTAACCTTTTTCTTGCCTATAGATTATATTTCTAAAGACATGGACTGTATATTATCACTTCTTGTGTTACTCTTCATTCATGTTTTTATTCTTCTATTCAATGAATAATTAAGAATATTCTGGATATATCCCTATAGCTAAGTGCTGTGGTAGGCACTAGAAATAAAACAATAAGCAAAATAAATAGAGTTGAATCTTTTCATCTTTTCATTTGCCAACTTTTTAAAAAGATGCTATAGTCAGTGCTGGAAGGTTTTATCTTTCTTGTTTTTGTTCTGTTTCCTTTGAATATTTCAGCACTTAGATATGAAGCAATGAAGAGTAGGTACATAGGTGCCCTTTTAGCCTTTGGCAGCCTTTAAAATACAGTTTTTAAAAGTCTTGAATATGTTATTAGTTGTCATCTTCCAAATATTAATTACTGTTCTTTGAAGCAGCCCTGCTACAGAGAATAAAGACAAAGTTGACAATTTTACACAGCACTGTGAGAAAAGAGGATCATCAGGAGCTGAAATTCATACAATGACATTTTGTTATGAAGCAATTATAATTATAACTCAATATTTAAAAACAAACAACAATATTCCATCAGGACTCTCTGTGTAAAAGTGGTTTAGACTTCTTTTTGTCTTCTCATGTGTAAAAGTGGTTTAGACTTCTTTTTGTCTTCTCATGTACTACAGGAAAAGATATACGTCTATCCAATTGTAAGACATTCAAGAAAAGGAAAGAAATTCTCCATATATTTGGTTGAATTTTCAGAGTAAGAGCTTGTTTCCATGCATAGAAAACCTAGCAATTATCTATTAGTGTTGAAATACCTCTGGGAACTGGAGAGGATGTGGGCAACTGGCTTGTGTCTTTATCTGATCTAAACTCAATGTTTAATGATTTTTTGTGCCCTTTTCTAAATTACCAGAGGAATGATCTTGTTTCTTTTTGACTATTTCATGTTCCTATTTCATGTAGCACAATACAGTAACTAGTGAATTGCAAAATTTCTAATTGACTTAGAAGAAAGCTGTTTTTTTTATATAATGCTAAAATCTTTGAAGGCAGACAAGAATTATCACTTCATTTACCAGTTAGTCAATATTTACTGATAATCAGTGTGGGGCAAGAAAGATATATGGAGGATATGAAGTCCAATGAGACAGAATTCTTGACTTACAGGTTTGCATAGTTTAGATGTAGCACACACACTTTAATACAATATGGAAATACCAATGTGTAGATAGATGCAAAGTACTACAGGAGCTGCAGGGGTCATGAGCCAGTACTTTCTAGATAAGTAATAAAGGACATTACAAAGCACCTCAGATATTTGGTTCAGCTCTTGAATTTCCTAGCTAGCTGTGTAATGAAACAAAAGCATACTAAGCAGAGAGAATAACTTGTACAACATGTCAGAGGTTCAAAAGAACCTGGGAAATAGAGAAGCAGGTGAAACTGAGGAATAAAATTAGGCCAGGTAGGCATGGATCTTGTCTATTGTATGAATTTCACAATTCATTCTCCATGAAGCCCTCATTGGTGGTTGGAAGTAGACCAGTGACACCATAATAAACTACCAAGAGGCAGGAAGGGCAGTCAGGTGTGTTAGAATTAGTCCAAAGAATAGATGGTCAGTGTCTACCATGATGGAAGAAAGGCATAATAAGGACAGACTTAGAGGTTTTAAGGTAGACTTGAAAGAATTTGATGAGTGATGAAATTGTAGGAGGGTTAACAGATGAAGAACAGGCATCCTGAATGATTTCAAGTCCTTAAAAGAATACCATGTGGGAAGCTGAAGCTAGAGGGTTGTAAATTTGGTCTGGCAACTTAGTGAATGTCTTGGTTACTTTTTTTGTTGCTGGGACAAAATACCTGATGCCCAAAGTGAAGGAAGGAGAGGTTTATTTCTTACAGTTTTGGGGCTGTTAGTCCATGCTTAGCTGGCTCCAAGGCAGGGTGGCTTGGCAAAGGCACTGCCTTTCATGGC
>RJWT010022027.1:0-17355 GCA_004365215.1 Cuniculus paca
GTAAGAAAAATGCATTAGAAGATCACAGACTGCAGAGGAAGAAATGAACTATCTTGAATCATGGAAAATATAGTAAGTTACATATAAACATGAATAGAATCTACAGAAAAGCTATTACAAATAATTTGTGATTTCAGGAAAGTTGGTGAATTCAATCCTAATGTACAAACGTAGAATTATATTTGTTAAGCAAGAGTAATGAACAGTCTGCAATTAAAATTTTCAAAACACAGTGTTATTTGTAATAATATCTAATATGAACTACCTGGGAATAAATCCCCAAAATATATGAACACTTAAAATTTTAAGACACTGTTCAAGTTAATGATCGCCCAAATAATTGCAAAACAGTACTTTTTTCATGAGTCAAAAGACTCAATACAGTATTAAGATCAATTTTTGCTAAATTGAACTGTGACTCAATTTTCAATATAATGATTTTACATTGACAGGCTGAATGTAAGTCTTAAGAAAACTTGATGAAATATTATAACCTTACATTTTTTTAAATAACAAAGCTTGGAATAATTATAATTTTAAGACAGATACAGTGTAACTCAGTAAATGAACTCAACTATCTCCACAATTCTGGTCTCAGAGAGAACAGGATAAGAATGGAATCAAATTTCCCTGTAAGGGCAACATGGAACCTAACCATTGAATTTTATTCAGTTATTGTCCAATTGGGTTCATGATCAGAATCATGGAAAAAAATCAAGTTCATGAACAGAGGCACCAAAATACTTTTGTTAAGATAGGTACATAGAACGAAATAATACAGGAGGAAGTAAAAAAAATGGACATATACAGATATGGTATATTAGTCACTTTGTGGTGCTACAACAAATTCCTAAGATAGTGAACATATTAAGTGAAAAGTCTGTGTATTTTCTAAAATCTAACTGTAGACCTAGCATTTGTTCTAATCATATAATCTAGGTATTCACCCATGGGATATAAAGGCATATGTCCATTAAAAAGACTTGAGCACAAATTTTATCACAGCAGAAACCTAGAAGAAACATCTCCAATGCCCAGCGATAGGTCAGGGAATGAGGAACTTGGGAGGTAAAGGGCTAAGTATGAGCACGGATAGACCTAGTATCATTCTAGTGAGTGAAAGAGCTCAAACAAAGTGGAGCGTATGCTATAAAATTCTGTTTTTATAATATTTGTCCTATTTACAACTGAATTTTGACAACACAAAAAAACCCTCAAAATATAAACAAATTAAAGTACAAAACAAAAGGGAAAAAGGGAGGTAGATCTTTTGCAGAAGGGATGGAGACAGCACGTTGGCAGGGAGCAGAGTGGGAGAGAAAGAGAACATTAAAACAATTAAGATGCCTCACGTGCATGAACCAGCTTCCCACGATGAACGTAATCACCATGGACCACAAACATGTACCAAAAACCTAAGTAAAATTAATACTCCACTGATAGTTGTTGAATTAAAGGATGAACTGGTGAGTAAATAAATGAATTGAAGAGGAAATTGATGTGTGGGAAAACAAGGTTGAAATGTAAGCTGTACCACAAAAGGTGGCACAACAGTGAACCAGTTATTTGAAGATCACACATTTCTTCCGCTAGTGAACATTTGAACATTCACTACATGCTAGGCATGGGTCTTGTTGCTTGAGATACTTGAAATAGCTAAACAAAGTCTCGCGTCATACAGCTACATTTTTGTACTTTAGCAGAAAAGGCATGGGACAAATGATAACTTGTTGCATGCTATGTGGCTCGATACAGAAATAGAGAAGATCAAGAAACAGATAGAGACAGTGATGCAGACACCAGTACCGATGCAGATGACTGATATAAATAGTGATGCTACTGGAGTGCAGTTGCCTAGGAAGAAAGCAAGGAAAATCAGTTGATTTAAAATCTTGCTCCTCCTTTGGAAAAGCAGTGCAGGGTTTGGTCTAGTGTCTGATGCAAGCAGAAAGAGAGCCATTATTTCTTTCTTCCTATATCCCTACCTGCTTCTTCCGCTCACAAGTGTAACCAATCAGAAATTACCATTTCACCTTGGGTTTATATCCACTCCTGAGAAAAGCTACTCATGTCCATGTTTGCAAACATAAGTAGGGATGAACATATATCTGCTGTCTTCAGAAAGAGGAGAGGCACAAGATTTAGGTCCTCAATGTCCATTGATTTCTGGACATGCACTACAGCCAAACCTCCACGGACCACAAAACTATACAGTGGTGGATGCCATGAGAAATTCAGCAACAAAAAGAATATACTGTGCTCTTCCCACTGAATCTGAGGGAAGGACCAATTTAAAAATTGCTTCTGTATGAGACACCCTTCTGTAGGAGACTGTACTCCTGTTGGGCCGAAGTCCAGCTACATTGCTAGATGTCGCTTTGTTTGCAGCAATTCAGACTTAAATGGGGGATTTTTAGGGGTTGCTTTTGGCTCGAAGTAAATGCCTCACTGGACATTCAGACATGAGCAGGAAACCAAGTATGTTCTGTAATATTAACCATCATTACAGACTGCTAAATAATGCCACACAGTGTCTTTGGAAAATTATTTCAAATAAGAGATTCTATTTTGGTTTGGACCAAAGGTTGAAATGTAAGCTGTGAAACTGACTTTTAATGAAATTCGACAAGCAGAAGAATTAATGTCCAAGGCACAGAATTATTAATTTTGGAAATGACTCTCATACTCCCCCATTATTTTAAAATCCATATGCCTATGTTTAAGAATTAAAACTGCTCAGCTATTTCCAAATACTTATCTTTAAAACTGTTTTTCTGTCATATTTTACTTATTGTTAAAATATTAATTAAACTTCTCATCCTAGTCTTTTAAGGCTATCAAATGCCTCATGACAAAATCTTTAACATGTTTTATTTTATGGTTTTTATATTTAACTCCTCCTTTGATGTGATTGGCATTTGAAGAGGATTGTTTTTATAAGTGAAGTACTTTAGGAGTGTAACCCAAAAGTAAGTCACCAACTAACCTGTACTGGAAGACACAGAATTTAGCGGGAAAGTAGAAATTGAATCCAATGGAGTACAAATTAGATTGTCACAGGTTGGATGGGTCATGGTCAAGACTGACCAACCCTCGTGACCCCAGGTCTGGAGATGGTATTAAATTCTACCTTATGGGGGTCCAAGATTTCACACAAAAGTCTAGTTTATACTTAATGAGTCTTTTTTTAAAAAGTTAAGACTGCAGTTTAGAGAGAACTGGGCGAGACAGACAGGGGAAACAGAACTGTGACCTGGATCCAGTCAATTTGTGGTTCCAGGAAAGTTCCATAGGGCATTGCTCATGATGTCGCAGAAGAACACGGAGAGATCTTTGTAAACAGCCAGGGGTCAACAAGCAGACAATGCTAAGGCTCAGGTGTTTGGAGCCACTAGGTAACATACTCAGTAAAATGACTGGAGTACAAGGAAATTTGGAGTAATGCAGACCATGGCTAGACAAAGATTTGGGGCTCTATCAATAGCCATCAGCAGGTTGAGAATGCAATAAAGGAAGGCTTCTGGCTTTGTCTAAACACCAACTTCCTGTTTTATACCCACATCATCAATCACCCAGAGGGAAATTAGGCCTTCTGACCTCCCTTTTTTCTGATACCTCATATGGAACTTTAAAAATCAATACAAGAAAAAGCCTGTGTTTGGGAGGATAAGTGGACATTTTATGAGGAAAGAATCATAATTTTTATTTTCTATCAAGAAACCTCTACTTCAATTATGAATATTGTGAGAGTGATTAAGCATGCTAGTAATTAACATATTAGAAATACAGCACATTTGAAAATTCAAAACGTAGATATTTGGAAATGTCTTTATGCTCTCAGTATTTAAAGAAATAGAAGAAAGTGGAGAATTCCATGGCCAAGATATTCCCAGCCTAATTGCTAGACAAGTGAGTTGTGTAGGCTCAGGTTTCAGATAAGAACTCTTGCTTCTATTGTTGGTTTTTCTAAATGGTATGGTAAAATGTCTCCGGAAGAACCTGAAAAATAATAGGTTGTGATCACTTTGGAGAATTATCAACATAAAAGTTGGATAAATTAATTTAAGGTGGAGAGCTCTCAGTGAATTTTTTAGATTTTTTTAAATAATCCTCTTCTTAAAAGGATCAATTTAAAAATGCATGTATATGAATTTTTAAGAGATTAGGAGTGCATGATAAAAGTAAATAAATGAAAACATTATCCAGAGAGTTACACACTCACATTCTCTAAAGGTATTCCAATGAAAACAAAACCAATGTTTTCCCTTCTGCCTCAAGTATGATAGATAGTATCCACATGTAGAATTTCTCAACTAAAAACTGATTGCTTCTCATATTGTCTTAAAGATTCATGAAGCAACATTTTTCAGCCTAAATCATCCAAGTAATTTCTAAGCCAATTCTTTCCTTCAGTCTGTTTACACCAATAGAGTCCTTGATTAATATGACTTAGTTTTTGATCCATCTGAAACATTTTAAGCTTCCCACATTTCAGCATCCAGTGGCATTAAAATGCACTTCTTGGTTCTCAAATGTACTAGAGTTCCTGTGGTCAATTTCCTCTCTTTTTTTTAAATTTGTTTGGAGGATCTTTTCGGACATAAGTCCTTTGACAAGGGGACCATTTTAGCACCAAGATTACAAAAGAGTCTGTGTTCATAAGGGAAATATCTTCTCCTGAATTAAATTTAACCTCTCTAGTACCCCCATTTAGCCACCTGATAAATCCACTTGAGCAATCTTTGGGGAAGAGAGAGGTACATGGGAACAATAACACTTCCTTTTTGAACAGTTTAATAAAGCTTTGTGAGATTTCAAGATGAAAGATAGTGTGTAATGCTGATAGCACCCTCCAAAGCTTTGCATTCATGGATCCAGTTTCAGTTTTTGTCATGGTGAAAGCCATGGTAGATGTATTAAATGGGAGTGTGGCTTAAGCATGGAGGCCCTCCTTGGGGCATCTGGTTTCCAAGGCTGATTTAACTTCTGCTTTCTTATCTAACTAAGGGCAAGCAGTTCAAAGGCCTTTCCTCCCTGTTCTCCTTCCATAAAATGCCTAGCAAAAGTCTCAGAAATACTTTTAAAATGACAAGGCAAGTTGCCATTTAGAATCACACTGGAATTATGTAGGAAAAAAAATGAGGTGAGTGTTATAACAGGGAAATACAATCTTCTTCTTAATTTTAGATTTATCATAGTTTTTCTTTTACTTTTTAAAAGTCACGAGATTTCTGCAAGAGGAATGACATTTTCCAAGTCTTAAGGACACTTGTAAAAGAACACTTTTTCTACTTCTCTTCTCACCAAAGTTCCGACTCTGGCTGGGCTCCAACTTCCTCCCCTTCCCCCACCTCATTTCAAGTTGAAAAGAGGAAATTGGAGTGTTATCTTTTTTCTGTTCTACAATATTCTCTTGCAGTTGATTTGTTTTATGAAATTTTATAAATTTAGCCGTATCAGATTTTGTTTCTTCGTAGTTGTACGTGAGATTTCTGATCTTAGGCATTCAAATTCATAAACTTTAAATTGCTTCATTTAACTATGAAATAATTGATTATGGATTTATAACATTATAGATTGTTTTTTAAATTGCAGTTAGCAGAATATCGGAACTTACTGAAACTTACTTTGCTCTTTGTCTTGGGAGAATCTTGATGCAGTTGAAAAATGATCTGCTAGTAAGACAACATGTTTATGAATGAATGTACTTTAAAAATAAATACACCTGTATCTATTTTATCTAGTAATAAGTGGTATTCTGAAAAAAATCTTTAAAAAGTTGTCTATCGAACTACAGGTATTTTTTTCTTCCTTTTTAATAGTTTGGCTTAGGTGTTTTTTGAGTGTCTGCTATGAAACATCAGAGCTCCACTAACATTTTTCTTCACAAAGCAAAGTTCCAATATTAATAAATAACTATTATTATTTATATAATAATGGTGCCATGCAAACCTTTGTAAATTAATATATTCGTTGGCATGGAAATAGCCAAAACACATACATGACACACAAATATTTTACAATAGGACTATGTGTAGAATTGTGAAATCCACCATGAACTCCTAGACCAGGTAAGTTTCTAGCATGCAGAAGTTTTACAAGAGTCTCCCTACAGTATGTGCGAAATCATTATTTCAAAGGAAATATTGGTAAGAGAATTGAAGAATTCAAGTTTCACTTTAGAGATATGAGGATATATTTAAGTAGCTTTCATGTAGTACAAAGATCAGGCAGTTCTGATTAGAACTGGATTGAAAATGAGTAGAAATAACCTCTTACAGAACTTATCTAAATTTAACTTTGCTTCAAACCAATAAACTATAGCCTTTACTACTTTGTAGAAAGATTATAGCTCATCAGTAGGACTAAAAATCACTGTGGAATTGCTCTGTAATAGTTCTGTTGCTGTGCCTATAAATATGATTTCACTCAGTGACTTTACGATTTTCTAGCTGTTCGTGTGTACTTTTCTGTGACAAACTAAAGGGCCTCAGGAATACAATGATGACAAATGTAAAACACTCTCAGATACCACATGAGAAGTCAACACTAAAGTGTCAGTTTAAAAAAAAAATAGATCGTTGAATTTCTGAAGTATTTCAATATTCTATAATTGATTTTATTTTCACCTCTTTTAAAAGAGGTTGTCTCTTTATCTCTTTTATCTAGGAGAGGTAGAATGATCATTTGAATATTCATTGTGCACTATGTCTAACCTATAAAAAATAAAATGCATTTTTTAGGGGAACAACATACTATCATTTAAGTAACCAGTTATCTAAATTGCTATCATAAGGGATAGGACGAAGAATTGGATTTTGCAAATGGATGGAGGTTGAAGATTGCATGTCAAGTTGAAACCAATTTACGAAACAGCTTTCAGTACTTTATATTTAAGATATGTGCACTTGTGCATGGTATAGTCTGAAATTCATTCTTTTTCCTTTTCCCTGTTATTATTGTGCACTTTCTTGGAGTTTACCTTGCCTACCATGTAGGTCTTCTGTCCTTATTTTCCACATACTTCTTCATTTTTATTATTAGCTTTGCCTTCAAAGGATGAAAGCATGAAAACTTCTCAGGATGATGGAAAAAGATACGTATGTATATGTGTGTGTGTGTGTGTGTGTTGGTTTTTTGTTTGTTTGTTTTATGATTCAGATATATAGGTGGTATGAGGCCTGCTGATCTGCAAATGTAATTAACTTTCAAGAAATTTTTATAAGAAATAAATTCAGGAGTGACTACTGGCATGTAGTGAAAAAATATGAAGAAGCCAGTGAACACATTTTTTAAAAAGTTTTAAAATAGATACTATGCAATAGAGCAATAGAAACTTTTTGAGCTAGAAGGAATTAAAATGAGAGTTTATATAAGCATCCAAAGAACCTGTTATTACAAATGGTTAGTGTTTAGATTTCTTACGATTAAAAGTTTAACATGAAGTGACATACTCTCTGAGTAAGGTTAACGTGACAAAAGCGACCTGACCATCCAGTAAGTGCCTCTGTAGCATTTAAAACTGAACTCCTGTGCCCTTCCTTCATTTTCTCCTTCCTCCTCGCCTCCTTGCCTGTTCCTGCCTTCTTTCTCCCTCCTTCCTTTCCTCCTTTTCCTGCTGCAACATGACTGAAACTGACATGTACTACGTATTAACTACATCACGTCTTTTAACGTACACCCGGTTTACAACTGTGCAGAGATTACAGGGATTGTTTATTTACGTTCTCTTTTAGAACTTCTTTGTTAAGACAGAATCTTGTCAAATAAAGACTCTGATAAATGCCGCTTGTTGCTTGAAATGCAAACATCTGGGTTTTGAGATGCAGCCAAAATGCAGGGCAACTCCTTCTTCTGGATCAGACTACACTTCGAATCATTTAATTACTGTGAGACATGAATACCAAGACGCCAAGAGGCAAAAATTAATCGTGGTGTCTCAGCCTTGGATTCCACATGGAACGCAGTGACTGAACTGCACTCACATAACCGCATACAACCATTCTAAAACTCCAAGTCTGGTGATCAAAGGACTCCTCTTCACTCCTCGAGTGAGACTAGCAGCTGACTCTGCCTCTCTTGCTGTCCTGAAGACTGTTTTTGCAGGGAATTTAGATCTTAGGTTCGGTTAAATGATTTCGTTAGCTGTGTCGTATAAAAGGAATTGAGGGTGACAGTGAATATAGGGGAAAATTGTTACAGGTTTTGAAATGGACCATGAAGTTTCCTAAATTCCCTGCCTAGTCTAATCTTCCAAAGCCTCCCAGTCTTTCATCATCTTGGAGCTATTTTACAGTTTTATAAACTTTCACAAAATGATATTAATACAGTGTCCTCCCTGAAATTAAAATGTTATTGTGGGCAGTGAAATGCAAGTATTACTCTGGGAATAGCATAGCTTCCCCGTACATGGATTTGAATCTTCCTTTTATATGGTTGGAATGTCTTATTATTCCTACCATCAGAAAATGACTCCACCACAATATTTGATATGCGTTCATTTTATACCTGCATGGTTTGTAATTAAACATTTTAAATGCAAATGTCACTTAATGTAATATTCCCCAGTGAGTACTCTGTTCTTTACTTTCAAGTACGTAACAAAAACATACTCAAAAATAGGATCTCACTAACTTAATTTTTTTTTTTCTGTTTTTTCTTTTTTTTTTTTTTCTGGTACCAGGAGTTGAACTCAGGACCTTGCGCTTGTCAGGAAGGCACTGTGCAGCCAAGCTGTATCCCAGCCCTTAATTTTTTTTTTCCTGCAGCATAAATGCTTCATAAGAGTTCTCTTGATAGCATCTTCTTAAACTTGAGTTTTATTTTATTAAATCTGTGCTAATAAGTTCTTTGCTCTACAGCTGGCAACAACTATAACTCCTACAGAATTTCTTCTAGTCTCTTCTTCCTCCCTTTGGAATGAAATGCATTTGATACACATTTAATTTCTCTAAACACTTATCAAACGATCATTTTTGTAATAGGATTTGGGCTGACTTTAAATGTGTGATCTGCTTTATTATATCCATAGAGCTGGGACTTAAGGCATTTTGCTTTTGCCAATCTAGCTTCTATAATTCATAAGCTATAGTAAATAATAGACACTATTAATGAAACTTTATCCTCTATTACATTAGTTGATGCTACAATGAGAAAAATTTAGAAATATGGGAAAAAATTCATTCTTTGCATTATTGTCCATAGTGATAAAAAAGGAAGGAAACTGAGAAAAGTTACTCACATGACTGCAAAAAAAAAAATTCAAGCCCTTCAAAACTGCAAAGTTAGAGCACTGTACATGGGAATAATCTTTTTAATATGTGACACACACACCTGCTTTATATTAGAAATCGGTAAATCTTAAGGCATTATTTTTCATCTCGACTGTTCTGATTATAGACATAAGAGGAATATTATTGCAGTCTGTCCCTAAGCACCCCCAATTTTTAAAAATGAGCAAAAAGGTTAATTCAGTAAAGAAAGATGTCAAACCTGCAGACAAGAAAATGAATCAAATTATGGTAGGCAGATGAACCAAGTGAAATGCAAGCAGTTTGAATTTGTTGTAAAAGCAAACAATTGTCCTAGAATCAGAAAAGCAAAATCGTCTTCAACATGGATAAAAGAGACACGTGGGGATTCTTTTTCATTCAACAGGAACTGAGAATACATGAGCGTCAGAAGATTAAATGCTGTTGTGAATGTTTAGAAATATGAAAATAAATCTGATTATAAAAACATTTCTTCAGTTATTTCTTCTATATCTCACAAAATTCAGCTTCATATTGCTTATTTTTGTGACAAATTTAGGGTTTCCTTTTCAAGCGCTAAAAGCAAAAAAAAAAGGTGGCTAAAAAGTCTACTTGAATCTACTGTAATTACTTTTGTGTAGATGAACGATAATGGGAAAGTAATTTCTAAGCTTGAGTTTGTAAAATTTGTAAACTCTTACAAGCATGGGAAAGCAGGGAAAATATTACTTACACGCTGAGGCCTTTCCTATGCTCATTATTTCATAAAATATATACAACTCCCATTCACCTGTCAGAAATGTTTAACATTTTCACCACTGAGACAGACTTGCAGTCCTTACATTTGTGTGTGCGGCTTTGACAAAATCCCTGAAAGAAATACGAAGATCGTTAGGATTGGATACTGTGACTTTTTTTTTCCATTCGTTATTATTGGAAAATGGGACCCTAATGAAATATAACCTCACAGAATTAGTTTTAATGCAGGAAAATTTTGTATACTGAAAGAGAAGAAATCCAGAGATTCTCACCCTACCCTTTAGAAGTTGAGATTAGGTCCATGAGGAGGAGAACGCGACAGAATTTCTGCCCTGCAGCTATTTTGGAATTAGTATTCTGTCTAACACTAACACTATTGAACCATATGCCATAGAGCTTAAGTATCTAAAGGGGATGACAAATCTCTCTTACCTGAAGAAAATGTAGATGCCTTATCTATTTCTACTTATACATGTGCTAAAGCAAATTGACATTTGGTGCTGTTCCTAATTTCACACATGCTTTTAAAGTGAGGCTTGATCTGATGAAAATATGCATTTGGAAAAAATTCCCCTGCTTTTCCAGCATGCCTTACTCATGCCTTTGTACAGCTATGAAGATTACAGCAGCACTGATATTTACTCCAAGATCCAAGACTCTTCTTGATGTCTGTCTTCTGTTTACCCACAATTATTTTCATAATATTTTTATTGTGAGGCCCCCAACTAGGAACGCATCTCTGAAGGGAATAGTATTCCAAGGCATTGGAATCATTAGAAGACAATAAGATTGTTTTCATTCCAACATTCTCAGCTTTGTTAAATGCTAAGTGGAAGAAATTAACATACTGCATGCCTTATGATGAAAATTGATTTTAATTATTTTGCTTCTCAAGTTATTCTGTGAAGCATTGATTGGACTTCAAAAATACACTTATCAGTTACCCTCACCTAATATTGATGATGTTTCATTGCTGTGAAGGAGAATCTATTAACTAAAATATGATTGTTCTAGTAAATGAAAGTAAGTACATGGTACGTAGCATATGCAAGTAATCACAATGTGGTCAGAAACTAGAAGTAGGATGAGCCATATATCCAAATATCTAAACTTGGCATGCAAAGATTGTTCATCTGGATCTTTCGGGCAAAAAAAAATTCAGCTTAGAAAAGGATTGTGAAAATCTCTGTGTTTTTTCAGAAAAGGAATTTTTGCAGTTGTGATTAATATTAAGGAACCCAAGGAGGGCATAATCCTGGCCAGGCCAATCCAAGCCACATGAATCCTTTGAAGAAGACTTTATCCTCCAGGGGTGATGAGCGAGACATGATAGAAAGACAAGCCGATTGGAGAGATACTCTGCCCACTTTCCGGAGAAAGCTTCGCTTGTAGCTGACATCTTGTAGTCAGGTAGACAATCACTGTTGAATTTTTGATAGAATGACTAAAACACAATGAAAGTGTATGTTTTTTAACTGCTAAGTAGTTTAATAAATTTTCAATCAAAGAAATTGATATTCACATTTGGTTGTATCTGCAGCCACAAGGCCTCACAAGTGTCCCACAGGAGAATCCATTCTAAATTTGACTAGCTCCTATACCATTGCTATGTGGTCTCCAAAATAGTATCTCTATCTTTTAACTGGAAAACCGGTATAACCACAAATCTTAAATCCACATAATACTAAACAAACCCTGTGAACTAACACAAATTTCAGGGAATAGAGCTGTGGCTGGACGTATATAACAGTGGAGAACTATCTGTAATCTTCATCCTACCTTGGACCACAGTTGCTCACAAACTCTTGGATTCTGTTTTCAGGGAGAGATGAGGGCCTATGTCTCCTCCCTTTGAACATGAATGGGTTCTGTTTGGCTAATTCAATGTGGCAGAAATAGGTGGTAGCACACAACTAATCGACGTTTCCAAATGATACCTTCTGTTGCTATTTCTGGGAAAGACTATTGTGGGACCTACACTGTCATAACAATACTTCCTAATTCTGAGCCTTCCATGCTGTAGGGAATTCCAAGGTAATGCTTTGGAAAAGCCAAAGGAAAATTCAGCAACTCTCATCAGTTAATCTTTTGGGTCCTCTGGTGAAATTATTTGCATGATAAGCAGAGAGGAGTCTTCCCTATAATGTTGATTCCAAGTTCCTGACCCACAGCATCAGGGTATATAAGAGTAAACTTCAAGCCACTAAACTGAGATGCCATTTGTTATGCAGCAACCCATAATGAGAGCACTGTCCCATGTACTAGTCGGATATTCACATACATGTGACTTCCTTCACTCTACTTTCCAATTTTCCAGTATTTTTTTTTAAGTAGAAATGTTGTCCATGGAAAACTGACTCAAGATCAGTAATATTATGGTCAATTCATTTATACTTGGTAAACTATTAAAAGACTATTAGTCATTCTCACCTAAAAATGTTTGGCTATTTTATTGATGCTTTGCATGTAGACATTCCATACTGTTATTATTTTGTCTTGCCCATGTTCCTGTAATTTTTAAATGATAAATGACCCCACTTACAGATACCAGTGTTTAGGATGTCAACTTTTTAAAGTAGGAAAAATTCAGGAGTGATTAGGCCTATACATATTCCAGATAAGAGTATTTGGGGAGTAGAAATATTTGCATTGATCACAATTTGGAGTTTATAGCCATTCTACATATTTGGGTGAACTTCTACTACAGCCTGGTGACAACCCTAATAGTTCTCCCAGTGTCCACTTCGATGACCACTCTGATGACTATTTCCTCTGTATCTTGGTGTAACCAACACGATAGCCATGAAAGCTCTCCGTTCGCAACTGGCTCCTGGCTAGAACCAGAGCCGTGGTGATGTCTTTCAAGGTCACCTGCTGGACACTCACAGGGATCTGAGGATAACTGGAGATTTTGAGACCTGTTAATTCTCCTGTGTGGGGTATGAAGGTACGCATGGGCCCTCTCTAGAGACTCACCACAGCAGAGCTCATGCACCAGGCTCTGTGCAGTTGGCACGGGACAACCAGAGACAGGCCTTTGGGAAGAACATTGACAACAGAGTCTGAACTAAGGAAAGAAGATAAAGGAAAAAGCTAGCATCCAGGCAGCAAGGCCTTACCCAGGCAGACTAGAGCTTTCTCCTATACGTCAGAAAAGTTAGAACTGACTGATGCAACTTTTTGTGGGACACAATGGTCCTATCCATTAGAGAATCCTTGGACCGTATTTTGGTTGTGCCAACATTATAAGATTATTTTAACCCTGAGAAAAGAAAGATAACTGTAGTACTTCTTCATCCGATCATGGTAGATCCTAGCACTATATGGCACTGGAATCAGTCTCCATTCTTTGGGGATATAGAACAGCAGGAAGCCTAATCACAGTGTGATACTCTGTTTCCTGCTTAGGTAAAAATTTGCCAAATTGGTGGAGCTGATCTGGAAACCTTAAAAGCAGTTGGTTCTTAGGGACTACATTGCTGGTCCTTGAAATCACATAACAGGAATTTTGAGAGAATTCTAGTAGCAACTACCTATTCATGTACTGGGTTCACACTTATCCCAGGACCAATTTATCCAGCCACCAAATACTTCCTGCAATTTTATATTTATAAGGTACTAATGCATATACTTTGTGATGAACAAAGAAAGTAAAGTCTTCGTTCTTATGGTTCTTTAATTCCACATGGTTGTTACAGACAGTAACATCTCAAAAGCGTGTAATAATTTCTGTTAGTAAATGCATGTAAAAGGGATACATATTCCCAATGATGAACGTGACCATTATGCATGTCAAAAGTGTACCCCTAAAGTTAATCAATAATTAAAAATGAGATTAATATTATGGCAACCAAAAAGGCTTCATTAAGAATGAAAGAAGAATAGAGATAATTAATAATTTGTTTCACAAATATTTACTTGGCACGGGTTAGTAGTGAGGTAGTATAACAGATGACCAGGGCACTATTTTCTTAATAACACTGAGACACAATTGAGTTCATTGGAAACTTGGAGACACATGGCAGCTCTCAGCATAATGAATTCAAATCTCAAGGATGTGGTCTCCAGACTAGTGTGCTTAAAAATCACTAGAGGTAATTTTTACTTACAAGTTGATCACATAGTAAGAACATCTCAGTATTCCATTCAGCTCAACTCAGTAGAACATGAGAAACAAGAATAAACAAATATTAAGGCCAAAGTCATTAGACAATTAGAAAAGTCAGATTTACTTAGATAATAGTTTTTACACTGGGCCAAAATAGAATAGTATCTCTGAGAACAGAAAGAATTAATTAAAAAAAAATCTTGAAAGGCAGGTTAAAAAAAAGTCTACCGCAATTTTGAAGTTGTCAATCTCATGTCAGAGAGAAAGGCAATACAATTTAGAGATATAAACAAAATGAAAATTTAGGAGAGTCAGTTGGGTTCATTTTAGATATTGTAAATCTGTAATTACTTGTCTTTAATTGTGAGAGCACACTTTTCCTTTCTCTAAAGTTCTGAGACAACCAAAAGTAATAAAGAGAAACATGATTTCATGCCAGGAAATAAGATAAAAACAATTCCTCATGTCCAATGTAATTTTAAACCTCCCACATTATCCACAACACATATATACTGCAATTGGAATTTCTAAATTAGATCCACTTTCCTATTGCAGTTAAAGAAGAAAAACAAAACAAAAAACCAAACAAGATTTTGTGCTATTTAGAATCTCATTTTTAGAACTTGCAACATGAAAAGTATTCTTCTACAAAAATTCATTCAATATCAAACTCCAGTAAAAGAGTAAAGTGGACTAAATATATTCATATATTAGCTTGACCTAAGTCTGGGAATTGGGCCAGACTCCTCAAATTATAGTATCATTATTTACAAAAAAGGAAAATGTTAACTAACATTATTAAATAAAACACATATACACATGCATAACAGGAAACAAAATAAATGTGAAAGCTAACAAATGTTGAAGATGTGTATATATACATACTGCGCAAATATAATACACTTCTGAGCAGCCCGGGAAAGAGTGGCTATGCTGGGGGAAATTTATACAATCCTCTTGACTGCAGGCTAAACATTTATTGTGTTAGACAAATATACAAAGAAACCACTTCCACAGTTGTCTAAAACAAAATTGAAATAGCGTATTTTGCCTTTAAAGTTTGTCTCACTGTTCCATTTCTCGGTGAGTGGCAGATAATGAAATGTTGGTTTTTGCAAAAGCAAATGTATGAGTATAAAACGTACCTTAGTCTTCTGTGAAATAAATTTGCATGTATCCAGAAAGTCCACCGTTTTTATTCAAGGTTGACTTTAAGTCGTATTTCACTGTCTACAGTGTTTAATTGAGGGTAGACACTTTGGTGAGATTTGCTTTGGATTCATTGTTGAGGCAAATTATCTTTTCTGCTTAGAATTTTTCCTAATCAGACAAGACATTTAGGCCACCTATTGAGACACTCATGCTACTTTTCTTCCTGAAATGTTTGATCTCTCTCCCACTCTGCAGGGCTGTGCATTTCTCAGTGCTCATCTTGCTGTGGGGTCCTGCTTTCTCCAAGGACTGAGCCGCACAGGAAGTAGACTGGTGGCCAATGGGTTCAGACAAGCAGGAGGTGATGAAGACAGAGGAGTGTGGTTGGGAAATACTGCCCTGGGGATGAAATAGTTCAAGGCTGGAGAGATGTGTTGCCCTAACCACTCTTTTTCAAGTGATATTTTTTCTTGAAGGACAGTGTTAAGAGTATGCAATTGGTTGCAGCTAAAATACATTCCAAGACATGCAGAAACTCGTTTTCTGAAAGGGTTCAAGATAGAAAAAAACACGTGCGTCTCTTGAAGAAACTCCCCAACTCTCATTGTAAACAGTAATCCAATAATTCAGTTTAGAAATCAAGAGAAGAAGCAATTATTCCATGCAGAAAGCAAATATGAATGCCAGCACTCAAACCACCTGTGAAAAGATATGACTTTTCAGCTGCAGACACTTTTGCTTGAGAATGGAATAAAAATCATGAAAATGTGAAAGGAAAAGTGCAAGAAATATTCTAAAAAGAAACAGACAAAAGAATTATTAGCATTTCGTTACTGCCTTTAA
The DNA here is from genome assembly GCA_004365215.1 of Cuniculus paca. Classification (NCBI taxonomy): domain Eukaryota; kingdom Metazoa; phylum Chordata; class Mammalia; order Rodentia; family Cuniculidae; genus Cuniculus; species Cuniculus paca. Next base: position 16,114 of record RJWT010022027.1, read on the forward strand.
GTCCAACTAAGACATCTTTGAGTAAGACAATACTCAAAGACGAATAGTTAGTTTGGGGTGGAGAAAGCATTATTATTTAGTATTATTTATTATTACTATTATTATTAGTAATTAATTTTTGTCATTACTTCTTGAGACATTTCTTGCCAGTCAGCTAACACATGGTAGTAGAACTGATTTTTTACATATTATAAGGAAGTCTGCATGGCTGCATGGTAAGGGCCTGTCTTAACTCAGTTGTCTGCTTGTGCATTACAGAGTGTCAAGACCAAATCCAGTCACATTTGCCAGAGGAATCTCTCCATCTCTGCCCTTTGTGTTGCACCTGGAACTTTGGTTTTAGAAGCCCAGTCACTCTATCCCACATAACAAGCTGTCCCAAACCTACAACTTCTTCCTCCCTCAAGCTTTGTTATAGCAGCTGAGTTATACCTTAAAAAATAAATTCAAATACCCTACTAAACTCAAATATCACCTGATTCCTTGAAAGTAATTAGCAACACATATCCTGTTAAAGGTCCAACTGGACTCATGCAGTGTATAGCTAGGACCCTCTTTGTCTATAGGTATTTACTTCATATCAGTGAGGGTAGATTTCCTTGCAATGTCTGTATTGTGTTTATGTGTATAAATCAGTCACTCTTCACTGGTTGGTTATTTAATTTGTTTGTGTTTGCCTCTAAAATGAGTAATACCTTAGTGGGAATCAGGTCATTTCTCTTTCTCTCTCTCTACTCACTGATTCATGCATCTGTACACCTCAATCTGGTCTCTATCCATGCACACTGCATAGTCTGTCTTCAGAAGTGTTTGTACAGGAAAATTTAACAAGTAGCTTTCTTAATGCAACAGATTTCCTGATCTCTACACAGCAAGAAGCCAACCAAATGTGTGGGAATGGAATCTTTCATTAAACAGCTAAGATAGGAAAACACTATTCATGTAAAACATAATGCTGGCTAAAAACTCATTGAGAAATTTCCCATACCATCGTTCCAAATTTGGTTCCATAGACTGTAAATAAATTGTGGGAAGAAAGACCTCCTGGAATTTTGGTTCTACAGAAAAGAGATGATGGCTCTAGAAATAACCCCATGTTGAAAGAACCTCTACACAGAGGCTCATTTCTTTCTGTGATGAAGTTTAATTGTGGTTTCCTGAATCAGTGCTTCAGCAAGCACACAATTTCTTGACTGACACCTGAGCTTTGTATGGGTGAAATGATCATCTTCTCCCCTCTTC
>RJWT010022028.1:0-17345 GCA_004365215.1 Cuniculus paca
ATGGGGTCTGCAGAGGGCAAGAAAAGTTGTGCTGCAGAGATGATGCCCGAGGTGAGTCTTCAAGAACAAGAAATATTTTCATTGTAGAGAAGGGAAGATGTTCCAGGGGGAGAGAGCAGCATGCGCAGAGCCATGAGATCATGACAGTTACATGACATGTCAAGGGAGAGCTGCGAGTGCGTTCCCCCGAGTATGTTTCTAGCCTCTGTGCCACTCTAGGTGATGGATAGGGGTAGGCAGTCACCCTGTCAGTCCTACGGCTTGAGGCCCTAGGCTCTGGGTAAGTTCGTCCATTTACCTTAGTGTGCCGAAGTGCACATAACTGACTTATGAATGTGGTGAAAGGGTGATAGGACCTGAGCTGGAAAGTTGGACAGGGTGCAAATTGTGAAGGACTGTGTGGGCCACGCACAGAAGTGTGAATTGCTCTGCTAGCTAGCTGAGGACAGTCCCTCCCTTATAGCCTGTGGTGGAGGTAAAAGATACATACCCTTAAACCGCTCACCAACATTCCAAGCTGGTGTCCTTTTTTGCTCTCTGAACAATTCCACAATATGCATTTTCTCCCTAAATAACAGTTTGATGCTATTAGCTCTGCAGACTGACCCGACCCGTTTCACGCTGCTTTGGGGAAAATATCTCAATGTTGGAACTACACAGTGGAAACTTGAAGTTGTGAAATCTGTTTTGGGTTGACAAAAGGTGACAGTCTAAGAGGGATGATTTGAAAAGTGCTAATAGTAAAACATCAGTTATTTTGGTATCTCCAAAAGTGCTGTGCTATTTACTGTGACTGGTGTGAAAAGAATCAGTAAATTGGGAAATTGTGTTTTGGCCAACATGAATTAAACCTCCACAATATCACAAATCTGTTGTATTTTTCTCTCCAGCGTTTTCTATTCATTACATATCACTTCATATCTAAGGTCTAAGAATTTTTCAGCAGTGTGATTTAAAAAAAAACAGAACATGTTGAAATTCTCAAAGGGCCTCTAGACAGCATTTTGATTTTCTAGGCTTTTTTGCTTGTTTTTGTTTTGATAAATGTAAATCTAGACCTAAGCAGAAAAGAAAAAAACAAGTATTTGTGTTGTATTGTAGAAATAATTTCACTGATAAACTCTACATTCTAATACCTGGTATATTTGAAGTGTCTAAACATATTTGGATTTTAGGTACTTATTCAGGCTTTTGTCTGTATATATATTTTTTCTTTTAGATATATTAGAGTGATAGCTCTGTGCTTCATACATAAATGTAATTTTTGGAAATTGTCATTTTGCAAGTGGTATTTTATTTAATTTTCCCCTCTGTTCTTAAATAATGACACTTCAGGATCAGGACAGCATGTAGTTCACATAGGTGAATGAGGAGTCAGAATATCTGCATGTCAGTCATCATTGTGAATTTAGAATTTCAGCTTCCCAGAGCCTACCCCAAGCAATAGTTTAACATGAGTCAAAGACACTCAGAAATAACATATTAAAATTCAGAGGCCTTTCTGTGTTGGCAAACTTCACCCCTTCAACAAAGTGAATGTAAAGGTAAGTGATGTATTCCTTGGTCGGTCGCCTCACTCTGTCCATCAATCTGTACGTGACTCACAGAAGAGGAGTGTAGCAGCCCATGGAGAACAAGACAGGCATTGAGTAGGAAAATCAGAGACAGATGCCCTTTGCACTTTTGTATGGAAGACTTTAGTGACTGACACGTCGAGTCCTGCAGTGATTTGTGACAGTGGAGAGATTTTCCAGATGCTGCATTTCAAAGGTGCCGGTGAAGATCCCGTTCCTGTCTTCTACCACTCTTTCCTACTTTCTGTAGATATCAGCATATTTGTGGCAATTGCGGCTATGGAAAGTAGACTTCTTCCAATTTTTATAACCATACCTGCTGGTAATTATTGGTGTGAAAAAATAGACCTTGATATTTGTGTAGGTTTATAAGTTTGGTCCATTTTTATATTCCACCTTTAGCAGTTTCATCGTTAAAAGAATAGCCCACAAACATAGTGAACTGAGTCTAAGAAAAATACTTCAAGATGGTATTCTGTGTTAAGAGTTCTTGTTTAGCATGTATGGGCCCTGGGTTGAATCCTAAGCACTGCCGAGAGAGAGAGAGAGAGAGAGAGAGAGAGAGAGAGAGAGAGAGAGAGAGAATTAAAGTTGAAAGGCTCAACTGGTTCTTGTTATTAGCATTCTTTAACAGCAAATTTTAACTCTTACAAGATAGTGCCTGCACACACATGAATAACTGATGCATAACTATTTATAAGTTGATGAAGCATTTACATGGACTTTGAATATCTACCCTTACTTGGCTGGATTGGTTTGGCACACTACGTTCATTGGTATTCTCTTATATTTCTATCTTTTGGCAATTAGTAAAGAAGTTGGTGAATCTAGCTCCTTAAAAGGTGAAGCTGAGTTAGTGCCTGACTGGGTAATTCCACTCCTAGGTATTTTGCAAGCAAGAGAAATGAGAACTTATGTCCAAACATAAAGTTGTATATAAATATTCAAGAGGATTATTCCTAATAGCCAAAAGGTGAAGAAACTCCAAATTCCATCAGCTGAAGAATATAAATAAAATTTTGTATCTGAAAACAATGGAATATTATTTTTATTACAAAAAGAGTGAAGTGCTGTTCCATGCTACTACATGAATGAACGTTGACAGCATTATGCTTAAATGAAAGAAGCCAGATACAAAAGGTCATGTATGGTATGATTTTATTCCTAGGAGGAGTCCAGAATAGGGAAATCTATAAATATAAAAAACAGATTAGTGGTTGCTTAGGGCCAGGGATGGAAGGGATTAGGGGTCGAGGTTGGCAGCTAAAGCATATGAAGTTTCTCTTTGAGGTGTTGACATGCTCTAAAATTGATTGCAGTGATGGTCGCACATATTTGTGAATACCATACTAGAAACCATTACATTGTGTAACTCAGTTGGGTGACTAGGTCCGTTGTAAGTTCTATCTCAATGAAGCTGTTTTTTAGAAAAGTAAGGAGTAATAAACATCACAAAATTCAGACAGTTTCTGTGGAATGAGAGCCAAGGGTACACCTAGAAGGGTCATTTAGATGGTTTCAGAGTGGTAGTGTTCTGTTTCTAAGCTAGGTCACTGACTCTGTTCAATTTACTGTTTTATTTAAATTGGACATGTATGTCATAAGCACTAGTGGTATCTGTGATCTATTCATAAATCAAATGGTCTCTGAGACACACAAAACCAGACAACTCATGGAAAAATTATTTTTCAATATATGTTACACAATTTTTTTTTAAAAAAGCAGATGCCATTCCATGGAAGCTTATTGCTTCGTCTTATTATCATTCGCTATCATCCCCAGACATCCTCATTTCTCACTCTTTCTTGAATCCTAGGTGTATCCGCGATGTTCTGTGCAAAGTAATGGGACATGTGATGTGGTCCCTGATAGTTATAATTAGGATCTTTTAATTGTGACCATTTATTTGGTGCCTGTTAAATGCTAGGCACCTTCTGAGGAGCATTATATGTGATCTTTAATTCCCATAGTGACCTTGTGAGATCTGTTTTATAACCTCCATTTAACTGAAGACAGAACTAAAGCTTGGAGTCATTAAGTAAGTGTTCAGATCAAACAGCTAGTTAGTAAGGGAGAGAGCTGGAATTTCAACCTGTGTATACCTAATGCTCGAGTCTGTGATCATAACAAGGATACCATGTTAGTTTTTATTACACTTGTGTTTCATGGGCTTCTAAAACTACATATTCCTTTGGTAAACGTCTTGAAAATATCATGCCTTTCCCCCAGTTGAGAGTCACAGTCTTCTCTTTTTCCGTCAGCCAAGACTACTTTGTCAAGTTTTATATTGTTTAGTTTATAATGCACAGAGCATTATTTTTCTAGGTATAAAATTATATTGAATATTTATTTTCAAATGATGTATTTCCCTTGGAATTTTATTCAAGTTCTTGCCTCTCATCTCAACACACACACCTCAGAAATCTTAAGCACTAGACCATTTTGCCCATTTAAGAATGTGTTTTCAAAAAGATGCTTCCTAGTGGAAGGCAGTATTTCATCAATGCCCAGTGAGTAGAACAGCAGGTTGTTTTTACTGGACCTGTAGAAGGAAAGGGAACTTAGAGACCATCAGCCTCGAATTCCTATTTTTTAGGTAAGAGGCTCCTGAGACCTACAGTAAGCAAGAAGAGGCAAAATTCTATCTGGTTGCCAGTGACCTCTACATGCCAAGTATCTCTACACTGAGGGAAGGTTCTGAGATCTGTTCTTCCCTTCTCTCAATAACTATGTTTCAGTCTCTAGCTTTATGCCACGTAGTGACCCTGTGACTTTGCCTCAGAAACATGCAAGGCACGGCTTCTGCCTTCATGGAGATTGTGGTCTTTTGGGGGAGAGGAAAGTGTGATAATGCTATAATAAATCTCCAGAGACTGCGAGACCTCAAAAGATGGGCATTTCTTCAACCATGGGGAATTGGGAGGTATCAAAGAAAGAGATTCAGGTAGTTGGTACTTGTGCTGAATCCTAGAGGTTATGTTAATCTGAGAGAAATTTGGTATATTGAGAAAAATGACCATAATTTGGCAAGAAGCAAAGACAGTGGCAGTGTAGGCCTGACAGCTGTTGTGAAGGGCATCTTATTCCATGCTTACTTCCAGGTACAGGAAATTCATTTCCTACTTTAAACAGGGGCAAAAGTTACGTGACCCTTCCCTACAAGGACATGACTCTGAAAACAGACTTGTACAATTGATTGCTAGCAGTCGATTTTAATTACGAAGATATAGAAACCATTCTATCAATTTTCAGTTGTATCTCAATTTCAGAACTTCTAAAATGTGAAAAAATTTGCATTTTAGGATTGATGTAAATTCCTAGTAAGTCATAAGAATGAGTGAACAAATCCTTTCTGTCGCTGTCCTGTCTAGATTTGGAATAGTGTGAATACTGACAATGAACATTGTGTTTGGTCTCTGAGTTGTAGGATTTCCCTTAGTTGGACACATTTCTAAAGAAACCACTGATTGCTTTCCCTGACTACCTGTTAGTTCTGTGGGTATGACAACTACTCTTGGTAGAAAACCTTCTGGGGAAAGTAGATTTGATAAATGTCTGAATGAAGAAGCTACTCTATGGAAGATTGACATAATTTCATGTACATTTTAGGTCAAATAATGGAGGCTGCCTTTGGGAACCTACTGACTGCCTGTGGGCTCACCATATGTTTCAAGAGATGGGGTTTAAAATCGGTGAAAAGCTCATGACTTGACTGAAAAGAAATACCTGCAGATAACTTAGAGGTCAGCTTCTGCAGGCAAATTGGTGTTTGCAAGCTTAGCTTAAGTTTTTGATGAGTGCTCTCCCTTGCAGCAGCTGCTGCGTGTTTCCTGGACCTCGCTGGGTCTTGTCTGTTCTTCCTCTGTATTTGCTCTGTGGGATTCCAGCCAGGAATGTCCAAGAGACAAGGGCAGCTGGGTGTCCACATTGACCTCGAGATTGCATTTTGCTTCTGTGGCTGTTTTGCTTCAGTTCGCACCATTTGGGTCATGTCTGCAGGCAGCACACCGCAAGCACTGCCACACTCAGATACATTCTTTGCATTCTCCATGTGTTTGTGCTTGTGCAACCCAAAAAAGTGCACTGAGCTGGAAGAGAAGGGTGGAAGGAGGTAGGGGAAAATGCTGCCTGTCCTCAGATATACTGATAAAGTGGCCTCCTTCGAGGTGGTTCCTAAACATGTCTTGGATGGTCATGCCTCATTGTGTCAAAGGAAGGGCCACTGTTTCTATTGGGAAATGTGACAGAAAAATTGTGGGATACTTTTTCTTTGGGCAGACTTGGATGGTTATTCTAAAGCCCAGTAAAATGGTTGAAAATTTCCTCTCTTGAGAGACAAAAGTATGTATTGAAAAGATCTTTGTGTATGCAACCTGAATCTTCTTAATGAGAAGTTAGGCTTGGGACTAATAGTCTTCAGGCAGATCAGAGATGTGCTGTTTTCACTTGCTGAAAACTACTGCACATTAATTACTTCAGGCTGCCTTTCTCTTAGGTGGGACCCTCTTTACCTTAACTGTAGGTGTAAATTTCTGTTCTAATCATTTGTGTGGTCTTGCTGATACCTCTTCTCCCCTCTCTCACAGCTACCAGTTTAGACATTAATCAGATGAACTTCTAGAAACACTCAGCTCTCTACCCGCCATTTCCTCTACCAAGCCTTGAATTTTCCTACCTGATCGTAGCCATTTTGCTGAACTACTCCCGCTACTTCTGTCAGTCCAAATCAGCATTTGGGCTCCAACTCTGGCCCCCCCAAGTAAAATTTTCCTTTATCCTAGACCATCTGAAATAGTTTCTTTCTTCTCTGAGCTGACCAGGCTTCATTCATTCTTTTTTGGGTGCTACTTTACTTTCCACCTATGTAACAGTCATGACTATATTCCTGAAAACCAGACATTCTGCTTGAAAAGTTACCTGGGGCAGATTCCCTTTTTGATCGAGTGGGAAAAATGATAATATGTTACATGCCAACTCTAAAGGCCCCATCAGTTTTCTAAAAGATTGGCTATAACATATTAAAGATAGCTATAAATACACTCTTTAGTTAGGATGTAAAGTGCTAAACCCCTAGCTTTCTGATTGTGAAAGGTTGTTTTGGTAGTGCTAACATAGCCAGCATCTTAGACCACACGCCTGTGTTGACTGATTCCTGTGCTTTCCAAAACATCTCAGCATCATTCTGATGTTTCACTGATTGCATTTGAAGTGTATCCTAAAATCTTTCTCTCATATCGTTTTGTTTAAACCATTTTAAACTTTGGGGTCATAAGTGTATTTTTTCTGTGTGCATCTTGGCTAGATCTTTTTAATTGAGAGATAGGTATATTCTCTGAATCATTAGAATCGAAAACTAAGAGGCAATCTTCTGGAAATTTGATGAGGAGGGGTACATATTAGAGTGTGCCTGTTCTTATTGTGGGTTGTATTTCCTTCTCTAGAACCTAGGCCTATGGGGTGGGTGGGAGGGCACCTATGTCCCATTGATCTTTGTGTTCTAAGACTAAGCACACTTAGGCTGGCTCATTGTTTAATTTTTGTTTCATGAATTAGATGATTTTATGGGTGCTTACAAGGAAGTTTTGCTGTTTGTTGGATTTCTAGAAAGTTAATTAGAGAGATATTTGGATCATTGAGCTCTTTCAGATATCAGCAAGATTTTCTTCTGGTATCACTTTTTTAAAAAGTTTTATTCCTCCTTCAACTTATGGTCTTCTCTAGCTATAAAATTGTTCTAAAAGTGTCTGTGACAGATGTCAGAAATAGGCACTTCTGAAAATGGAAGGTTGTTTCACACTGATTGATTACAGTTATTGTGTATACTACTGGTGAGAAAAGATTTTATCTACCATCTTGGGCTTACTACCTGTGGCTTTGTAAATTATAAAATAGAAAACATAGATTAATATTAAGAGAAAAAAACATTTAATTACATAAGTATAAAGGTAAGTTCACGGGGGCTATGACTCAAGGAAGTGGTGAAAATTTGGAGCTTCTGTAACATATTAGCAAAGAGCAATACAAAATTTTTAATAGTACTTGGGATTGAACTCAAGTCACTAACTTGCCTGTGCTAGACTTGAACTTCTGAACCTCATGTCTTAGCCTCCTTGAATGCTAAGATTATAGGGATAAGCAAAAAGCAATAAATTACAGAGATGTGACTAGAGAAAGGATAAGGGCTTGGGACTTCTGGAGGCAGTAAATTATGGGAACGTGAAAATATAAGTGAGACTGATAGAAGGTTAGGGTTATTTTAGTGAGGTTATTTATGCAGATACAGGCCAATGCCATCTCCAGCGATGAGAGTCATCTCTCTTCTCAGTACAGGCGAGGGAGAGGAAATACCTTCTCAAAGGAAATTTATTCCCTGCCTTTAGACAGATAGGGAGGAGGTAGGAAGTTTTATCTCCATCTGTTGTTTCTCTGTTGCATTCTGCTCAAAATAATTTTTATGCCAAAGTGGCATGCTTTGCAGTGGCAAATTCTGATCCCTTTTCATGTAAACACCCTTATATACACATACACGGTACAAGGCAGATAAAAATAGTTTTCTGCCCTGAGGCCTGACAGTGTAGGTGACACTCAAGTCATTCCAGGCATGGTGATCTGTGCGAATGAGTCTCACAAATGACAATCCCTGCTCTGGAAAGTTGTTTGTTAGGAAGCAAGGGACTCTTAAACCTGTTCTCACGTTACCTGGTTCTCAGGTAGGTAACCCCTCCAAGTTTTGTACCATCTGTCCAGCTTGTATTGAAAAACTGTTTTAGGGTCAACTAAGATTCTATATATTAGAGTCCTTTCAGAAAATCAATGTTTGCAATTTATCGCCTTAAAAAACACACATGCACAAAATACGGAATCTAGTTTTAGGACATTCACAGACACCAGCAGTCAAGGTTAAGAAATCCTGAGTAGAATACAGCTTCAGCCTCAGAGCAAAGCAAAGCAGCACGGTCATCCCACAGAGGATGAGCGTGAAGTTAATACACATCCTGTTAGCCATGTAGGTAAGCAGCTTAATGGGCTCGGACCTTTACTTGGAAGCTAAAGTTGCAGCTGGAGACTTATCAAGACCCTGCCCCTACCTCCCAAAAATAAATAAAAGGAGAGGAGGAGGAGGAGGAGGAAGAAGAGGAAAAAGAGGAAAGAAGCAAAGGGGGTCACCAACATCGTGTTCTTCCTCTGGAAACAAATGCCTAGTATAGCATGGCACTTTCCTGGCAGCTAAGAACCTAACTGAGGCATTTAGTTCTGTTAATCGAGTGGCTATGTGGGACGCTGTGACATAGGGGCTCTTCAGAGGAGTTTGTAAACAATAATTGCTCAGTCCAACAGAGAATGATGGTAGGGAGAGAAATCCTAGGAGAGAGATCAATGGCAGTTACTGTGACAAAAAGCGTGAATTGAGACCGCAATCTCACACCATTATTATTTATTATCCACTTTTGGCCCTATTTGTGCTGTTCTCAAAGATGGTGTGGCAGTTATTAACACTGAGTAGAGGTCTGACAAGAACATACTTGGTTAGGTGGCATTTTAATCGCTCAACAAAAGTGCCGAGAGTAATTTCTCGGGATCGCTTGTCTGCGGCTGATTGTGTGCTTGGGCTCTGTGGCAGAAGGAAGCGCTTCTCTTGTTAGACTTTGCTCCCCTTTGGTCAGTCAGTGCCACAAAAGCAAAGAATCATCTTTCATGTTGCCTGAAAACTGGTCATGTTGCTGAAGTCTTGCATGGAAAGGTTCGTGGGAGCTGCGGTTCCTCTGGTAGCCAGGATCACCCTGGCACACAAGCTTCCGGGCAGTCATTTGTTGGATGTTTATCATGTTGTGCTGTATTTAAATGATGCCTGTTGGGGTTATGTACAGCGTTGCACCAGGTTGCCAGCCTCAGCTTGGGTGTGATGAGTTGGTGGAAACAAAGGGCTCCTTTGGAGGAAGGTTGCTGGGGTGTTTGTGGTTAAAGTCTCCATAATGAATGACTTTTATGCCTTGATGCTCACTGCCTTTCCATGTGGCAACCATATTCTCATTTCATCAGGACCCCTGATCAGTTCCCTCAGCAATCCTCTGTAGGAGTCTGTGGGTAGCTCTTCAATTGTCACATGAATGTTGGCTAATGGAGGGCATTATCTTCCTGAAAGAATGTTCTATGGTCGTATGCATGGTGGCCCAGAACAGGTTGCTCTGTGTTGTGTTAAATGATTCATGGAGCCCCTAATGGCAAGCTTAATGGACATATAACATCTGTCCATTAAGAATATGTACTTTGAGGCACTCAGAAGTCCCTGTAGCAGCCACTCCACAAATGCCAGCACTTCCCAGTGTCTGCTCTGTGGAACTGGGACTATATGACGTGTTCATCTGGGGATCCCCAGTGCATAGTACAGAGCTGATAAAGAGCAGGAACTCCAGAAATAATTTGAAAATGATTAATGTATGATTGAAAAAAAATGTTAGTGAGTACTGATGCAAAATTTGGTGAAATAAGCTTTTTGTAATAAATTCACTAAGTTGTATTAACTGGCACCAAATGGGCCTTGTGTACCTAGTTTCTGGGACTTCCATTATAGAAGTCATATTGTCGCTATTGTTTGAATAAAAAGAGGGAAGATGACAGTTTTTGAAAACCTAGTAAGTACTGAGCGTTGTGTTCTTGTCAAGATTCCAGATACTGCGTGTAAATGCTTTAGCACAGAGTAAGTTCTGCAGAAACGAACACTGTTATGGTTGATTCAGTCATTAACACTTCTGGAAAACCTATTGTTTTGACCCTGTTAAAAGTGAAAGATACCAATATGATTCAGAAACTAGATGGTTCGAGTGACCTAGTCAGGCTAGAAGGAAAATAGGACACTTAAGCACACTATTACAATACATGGCAGGTGGTAGTTACTTTCTAGAATAAAACCTATGAGAACACAAAGGAAGAACAACTAAGCTTTCCTGGGGAGTGGAAAGTGGGTCTTAGGAAGGGCTTGATATTTCAAATCTGAAGTGTCCGCCAAAGGCCATGTGTTAAATGCTTGGTTGCCAGCCTGCGGAGCTACTGGGAGGCAGAAGAGCCTTTGGGAGATAAGGTCTTGTGGATGGAAGTTAGAGGGATGCCCTTGAAGGGAATGTTAGGATACCAGTCTGCTCTTTCTGCCTCCTGGCCCCCATGAGGTAAATGATCTCCCTCCCCTGCATGCTCCTGCAGCCACGAAGCCCTGTACCACCACAGGCCCAAAGCAGCAATGCCAAGGGATCATGGACTTAAACCATGAGCCAAAATAAGCCACCACTCCTTGTGAGTTAATTTTCAGATGTTTTGTTATAATGATAGAAAGCTGACTGTAATAGTGGATATGATGCTTAATCAGATTTGAAGATGGAAACCAGCTTTTAAGAAAATTGCATGTGAAGAGACTAATTGAAAACAGTAAAAAAAAAAGACCAGGGTGGTGGTATGTGTGGAAGAGTGTGTACGTGTATACACAAATGGTGGAGCGGAAGTCACCGTATATGGGAGAAACACATTCTGAGGACATTTAGGACACACCAAAGTAAAATAGTTTGCTCAGCCACACATCTAGGAAGTGGCCAGTCCTAGCTTTGAACTGAAATGACTTATGCTGTGCCAACTCCTTTTCACCTTTATGTATTTAATTTTTAAAATATGTAAGTTCCTACATTTTTAAGTGTGCTTAAAATTACTCCTCAGAGTCTGAACCTTTTCAGGTAGAAAGTCTCTAGAGTTCATGTGTGTGTGAAGGAAGTTATTTGTATTACAAAAGTGAAGTTCTAAGTCAGGCCTTTCAGCAGTGGTGGTTTTGAAATCTGTTGGTTTTCTCTAGCAAGGCAAGATACATGTCTTCCAGGAAGAAAGGAAGACCTGGCCTCTGATCAGGAAAAATGAGAAGGTACCAGAAGCCAGAGACTGAGGGCAGTGGTAGCTCTGTCTGGCCAGTGTCTGTATCAAGTACAAGGGGTCCATGCAAAATGCCAAATGTATGCAGTCTGTTGAATTATTTTTATTATTCCTAGACATGGTCAAAGTAAAAGAAAAAAAGGTCAAATAGCCAAGTAGTTCACTGGTTTAAAAAAAAAAAACATTGGGAAGACCTGCCCCACTCTCACCATCGACCGTATTACTCTGATTTCAGAGTCACTACGTTAGTTTCACTACAGTCTCAGTTGGAAGCCACTGAGCTATTTCTATATTGCCTTTCTCCCGTGAAGAACTTAGAATCACCCTCAATCCCTCAGTGATGTGGGGAGGGGATAAACTTCATGAGAGCCATTCTTAGTGGTTTGAATATCACAGGTAGCTCTGGCATGAGTCATATGGCTGTACTCAAAAGGGAAGTTTAAAGACATGAAGATTTTTTGCAGTTCTTGTCATTATTGTCAATTTATTATTTGACTTAATCAGCTGCGTAAAATCCTACTTCTCTCTAACAGTGTCTCCAGTCCTATACTCCTTGAGTTTCTTACCTCAAACAGACATTTGAATGTAGTGGTTGAGAAGAACACCTGAGAACGATGCTTGAAAGCACTATTGCTGAAAACATTTGGAACCAGTGTGGAAGAGTTGAGAGTTGGTATCTGGTTTTGGAGACGTGGCTATAGCTAGTCTTAGTTACATATTCACTGGAAAACATTTGCACCTCAATTTAGCAGATGCACTACCTGCAAGGTTTATATGCTCAGCATTGTCTATATAGTGTAGTGAAATACTCAGTGTACTTCAATAATGAGGGTGAAAATTTCTCCACCGTCACAAAAGACACTTATCTACTGAATTTTAAGTAACCGCTTTGTTACTTATCTTTGAGCCATACCTAGACAGGGAACTAATATTTTAATCATTGAATTGCATCTGTTTACTCATTCTTCTAAACTGAAATGGCCTCTTATGAACCAGATTATTTTTTCAAGCCTTTTAATTGTGAAATATGTACTATAGTACAAAGAGCACACGTATATTAGTGGCTTTCCTGTACCGAGACACAATACCTAATATCTGCAATTTAAAAGGGGAAAAGTTTAATTTAGTTCTTGGTTTGGGAGAATTCAGTCCATAGTCAGCTGGCTCCAAAGCAGGAACATTATGGTGGAAAGGGTATTACAGAGCAAAACTACTTAGTTCATAGAAGCCAGGAACAGAGCAAGGGAACAGCCCAAGAGAGGAACAAATATAGTGGCTGAGGCCACACCTCCATGACCCACCTAGACAGACCCAGGAATGTGCTCTACAAATATGCTAGACGTTTCCTAATCCAATGGAATCGACATTAGGATTCATTGTCACACGTGTTGTGCTCATTTAATTAACACCAATGTGACCATCTCTCCATTCAAGAAATAAGATACTCCTGTTATTTACCTCATAGAATAACCTCACAAATCCAGAAAATTGGGAGGAGCAGGAGATATTTCATATTGGTGAAAAGCAAGATTTAATAATAATTTGTAAATACTTATTTTTAAGTTTAGGCAGTAACAGTACACAATTGTTTACCAGAGGTCCTAAGTAACAGAGTTAGTGGCAAACACAGGTTTTCATAGAAAATTCCAGTTGCAATTAGCAACTGATTGGAAGAAGATAATTTTTAAGATAAGTATTTTTGTTATCTTTAAACAATTATTACTTTTCTTCAAGCCTATTCTGAATGGGTAGTGCAAAATTAAGTGGAAGTCCAGTTCTGATCTCAGTAATTATAGCATTATGAGTAAGTAGAGGTGAAATGAAGCACATTTCATTCTTCTGAACATGTTTGCTGAAATATCCCTGTTAATGAAGGAGAGGAAATTAGAAATCTTAAAAATACTGTTATCCTGACTGAGAAGACTTCACTGGAAACCTGGAATTTATTAATGTCTTTCTGCTTTACTTTTAAAGTTGATACAAATATTCCCATGCTAAATGTATTTTTAAAATCACACACCAGAAATCCGTGTGGAAAGTAGGCATTGCAGGAAGGTACACTGTGTTTGAATAGCTTCACAGAATTTCTGGTACTCTCAGAGGAATGTATATTCATATCTCCCAGACTCATCTCTGTTTCATTGACAAAAAAGAAAATAACAATTTATGTATGTTTTCTTGTTGTTTTTGTTAACTTTATTTCTTTACTCAGTCAACATTTACTCAGTACTCCCTGTGGCCTGTGTACTGTGCGTGTTGCTAGGAATGTTAGATGAAGAGATCCCAGCTCTGCTTAGGTTGGGGGTGGCGAGGACAGGAACACAGAGTGGAGAAGATGAATGCCAACGAATTATTTTAGCAGTGTAATTTATAGACTTGTTGCTGGGAGAAGTGAGGCTTCAAGCACAGAGTTTTGTTTTTAAAAATGAATGACTTTATCATCGTTATCTTCTGTTTGTCTGGCATTTTGTCATAGCCACACGTGTTTAACATTTGAAATCCAATTGCTTTGTGAAATGCTTACAGTCTTACCATTTCTAGAAATACTCTTAAAATTTGAGGAATGGAAGTCCTATCCTAAGGTGTACGTTTCTGGACATCTATCATTTTCAACAGAAGTAATACATGCAATTAACTTGTATCATGCTAAAATATAATAGCATTCAAAAGGTGAATTTATCCTTTCTACTACTCTGTTTACCTAGTTCCTTGTATTTCAATGTCCAGCCTGATGCCACTGTTTCCTTTCAGCATCCCTTGACTGGTGTGAGTCTGTATCAATTCCTTTTTTCTGAACTCTTATCATTTACACTGTGTTCTGCCTAGCTGGCTGTTAGAACGGCATTCCTGTCGCCATCCTGTCTACTGTCAGAGTCTACCAGGACTCAGAACTGAGTTATGATAGTCGCTCCAGCAAATATACCCTCTTACTACTCATCAGAGTGGTTGTCTCACACCTCCATGCAGTCTTAAGCTGAACATTTTTCTGTAGTGCAAATGTGTGCCAACTTCTTGTGTGTCCTTCAAGGATGGTATGAGCATGAGCTCGCTTTGTGATGGGCACATTTTATTTTAGTATTAACTGATAAAAATTGACTGAATCATTGCCTTGTATTTGATAAAATTGTTTCATCTTTTATCTCATTTGAATTTTAGCACAGCACTGAGAGGTAATCAAGCTGGTGGTATTCTTGTTTCTACTTTCAGTAAAAGAAACCTAAGGCTAGAGGATTTCAGTGGATTTGCTCAATGTCTAAAAATTGTAAATGATGAAATAAGTTTCAGGCATATGTTCTTCTAACACAGATTCTTTTCACTTCTCTTCATTTATATTTCATGTGTTTTAATTTATTAGTACTAATTAGATGTCCTCTTTGAGGACAAGCTCATGCCACAATAGCTGAATCTTCTGTAGCACCAAACAGTTAATTTATCCTAGATTTATCTGAAGGAGAGTATGTAGTTTCCTCATTTAATGGAGGTCCTGATGTATTCAACTCCCTATTGGACATTTTTCATACATTCTTACCATACCTCTGTTAGGTAAATGTTATCAGAATCTTTGGATTGTTAATATGCATTTGAATCACTGGGGTTCTTGTTAAAATGTTAATTCTTATGGAGGACCCACTCTACATTTTTTTCTAAGGTCCATATGCTCTGCAAATGCTGCAAATGTCACAACCTCACTTTGAAAAGAGTCCTGTGTATAGGTGAAGAAGGGTTAAGTCAGTTTTCAAAAATTACCTACCTGAAAGTAGTAAAGCCCATTCAAACCCTGATCTCACTCCCTGGAGAGTTGCCTTTCTGGGCAGTAGGACAAATACAGTCAAATCTATCCTGGGGAAGTACTTTTTGTGGAATTTAATGGAGAAGTTTAGGGATGGAATGTGATTTGACTTCCATCTCGAAGGACTACTAAGACTTTGACAAAATAAGATCAAAGGACTTTCTGAAAAGGAGGTACAAAAAGAGAATAAGCACGTAGAGTGTAAGAAGGTAAGGGTGTTGGATATCTGGGAATAGTGAGGCTGTAGATAATGCTAGGGAGAGGTTTACCAAAGCTTTATAGATGGGCTGAGTTTGGGTAGTAGGGTGGAGGAGACGGAGGACCCACTGGGAGATTCATAGGAGGGGATCTTTGGTAGCACATTGCAGGTCTCCGGGAAATGAGCTTTGTTAGATTTACTGTCATCTACGTGGTTGTTAATGATCCGCTGCCTGTATTGTGCCACTGACATCTCTGAATTCTGTGACCTGGTTATAAGCCATGGAACTCCTCCATGATGGCCTTTACTGTTGTTTGTATAGAGCCTGTCTTCATACGGTCTCTTCACTTGTGGTAATAATGGTTATATTACTTCTTCCCTGGTTCCAAATTTTTCCAGGCTAAGAAAAGACTATTTTTTCCACGGACTAGTAACGAACATTCTTAAAAGAAGCATTGTTCCTTCAGTAGCAATTTGTAACAGGAAAAGTGGAAGAGAGACAAATGCAATCTTGGTCTGAATGGAGACCAGTTTTCTTTGTGTGAATAACCAGCATTCCAGCGAGGTTGCCACGGTGATGCCGAGATTATAACTGTTCATGCCAGCAGTCAGAGAATGTTGCCCAATTAGTTATTCTCAGCTGCCAGGTTACCTTGACAGTGGCTCAAAAAGCAGTTTTTGAGTTCAAAGGCCTTCAAATGAGCAGTCAGGAGACCTTGCTTTCTGTTGTCCTCAATGAGTGGAGGACTACAAGCCCCAGCATACTCTGGTTTAGGCCACATAGGGTATGGTCAGTCACATAACAACAGGTGCCATTTTAAAACTAGTTTTCCCCTCTTGGTAAAAATGGGTTATTAGAACTCCTGTGTTGTTAGCAGCTATGTGAGAGTTTTCCATGGCTGCCTTCACATACTGCATGTTAGAAAAAGTAGGGAGGTGGTACATTTCAGCATTGGCTGTAGCCTTAGTATTTTCTTTGATAAACAATGTGCCTTACAAGATCTATGCAGAGATGAAATAAAGTATTTTCTTACAAAATGCCCTGTATAATGTCTTTGTATTAGGAGATATCCAGTGAAAAGCTGGTCACCTACAATATTGTTTCAGAAATCATTAAAACATTATACAGTGTAGCTGTTACTATTGCCATCCTTTGCTCACTTACGGCAGTCAGAATGGCCTAGGATATGCTATAGTAACACACAATTTTAGAGATCTCTTACAATTAAAGGTTATTTCTTGACCATACCACATATCCTGTGTGATCAGTACAGGACTCTTATTCATTAGCTCCCCAAGAACTCAGATTAATGGAGGTGTCATGTCCACTTATGAATCCGTAGTCCTCACAGTGATTTGAATTGACAGTTGTGTATCACATCTAGAGTCACACGTTACTCCCATTCACTTCTCACTGGCCAGAGTAAATCACGTGCTCACACCAAACTCTAAGAACAGTAGCAAATTGCTATCGTAGAACCACAGGAGGAAAAATGCAATATTTTTTGAACAGCTGTAAGGACTGCTATCTCTACCAAAGACCAAGACTGATGAAGAAGAGTATATTGAAAGACTGCTACACATAGATGAATAAAAATATCTGAACAGCAAATTTCAAAGTAAACCAATTAGAATTCAGCTGCATCAAACAGAAAACTTAAAATATTATTGAGATAAAGTAAATAGAAATTTATCTCTCTCATCATAAATAAAGAAGTCCTGATGAAGGCCAGTGGTGGCAGGGTAGTTCCGTGGTCATCCAAGGCTTCGGATCATTTTATCATTCTGCTATAACAATCTAATATCAGTCTTCCATTATCTTAAATTCACCTGAGGATCAGGAGTAGGTGCAGGGATGCAGCTGTCACATCTG
>RJWT010022029.1:7350-17440 GCA_004365215.1 Cuniculus paca
GTCCCAGCCCCGCTCCTGCCTCAGCTAGGCCTCCTTCCGCCCCCGCTCTGCAGGGCAGGGCTGACTTGACTGCTGCCTCCACGGCTGGGTTGTGAGCTCCCTGGAGGCAGTGACCATGTTTTCTCCCTCCCTTCGGTCCCTGCTGCCCTTCACAAAGCAAGGCTTAATTATAAGTGATGAAGAACGGGACCCCCATGTAAGCCCTGCCACCCCTTTCCAGGAGGAGGTCACAGACCAACCAGGGACAAGCCATAGCTTACGGAAACCTGAGAAGCTTCTCCCAGTTTCTCTGCAGGTGCCCTCTTCCCCCCAACCTTTGTAAAGAAAGGAGACAAGTCAGGATTATGGGTAACAAAGGGCCTACTGGGTGCTGAAGGCCAGCTTTAAACAGTGACAACTAGCTCTCAGAAAATGTTTGTATGCATAATCATATGTTTACTATAAATTTTACTGACCTAAAGGAAGGACGGAGAGCAATTTATAAATGCTGATAAAATATGCAATATGCTTTACTGTGTAAATTTACTAGTTAGCAAATTGTCCCATAAACCCATGAGCTCTTTGATTTCTGTTTAACACTTTATCTATGGCCAATCTATGCTTGCAATGACAAGTGAGTATATCTGACTTAAACGTTGGTCGATATTTTTGTTTCACTTAACAAACAAGAGAAAAGTGAAATAACAAAGAACTTCACTCATTCATGGGTGGTGAGTCCCAGTGACTGCTGAACTGGTGGTTTTGAATACTGGGAAAATATTTCTTCAGTATTTTGTTCATTTAAAATGTAGCAAAGACCAATGCCAGCACCTTTTAAAACAATCTGCACGAGTAAGATTTGTTTCCATCAGTTTTTAAAAGTCTGGATAGCAACAAAACAATAAATGCCATCTTAGTTTGTATCGCTTGCTGACTCCAGGGTCTTAAACACTCTGCGCAGACCTTGTGACTGAGGTGACCGGGCACAGGGCGGGCAGGAAAGTGCAGCAGGGCGCAGAGCAGCAATCCGGCCGCACAGGCTGGGCAGGCACAGCCCAGAGCAAAGGAGGAAGGGCATGGAAAAGAAGTAGGAAGTGGTGCAGTTTCAGTGTGCATTACTAATTTGCTTTTTTAACTTATTTAAATGCTAAATTTACATTGTTTAAATTTCTTAGTAACATCTACGTTTAATGGCTGGTTACAAACATGTTCCTTGATTGTGCAGCTAAATCTCATAAGCCCGTGCGCGCCAGTTCCATTACAGTAACCCTAAGGAACCAGAGCAACGTGACCTGTCCTGAACCCACCTAGTCACAGGGGATGGGGGGCCTCCTACTCTAGCCCTCCACTGCTATGCTGTGAGCGGCCAGAGACAGCACGCTGTGCCTATATGCAGCTATCGCCCTGAATCCCATGAATATGTGCAACTAATATGAGTTAATTGAAAAAAAAATAAGAAAGTAAAACAGCCTCTGCTGTGTGACCCAAGCAGCTTGCTTCGAGCCTCAGGTTCCTTGACTTTGGGGGGAATTAATGCCCACCAACAGGTGAGGGGTAGGGAGGATGGACCTACTTACCCACACACACTCTGCACACTTATATGCTAGTTCTTTTCTGTCATCGCCCCCTCCAGCCCATATGCGCATTATCTCTGCCACACCACACACCTAGTTTGGGCACACACAAATGCCTCAGCCTTCCAAACCTCATCACACACAATAATGTGTCATCCCTCAGATGCCTCAGAAAGAAGCAGACCTGCAGAGCTCTGTCTCTCACACAGCCTCAGACAACCATTCTCCACAGACCCAAAACTCCACACCACATACTCATTCCCCCTCACATACTTCATACACTGAACCCATCACATACCTATGCCTCACCCACGTAACGGGATGCCTCACCCTGCCTCCCACTCCCTTCCAGACACACAACACACACTCTGTCACACCAGCGCACACACCAGCATGCATTTGCCATCATTGCCCACATCTCTCCCTGCACTCACACATCTCAGGCACTCACACAGGCCACCCAGATCCCAAAGCTCACACACTCAGGGCTGTCCTGTATCACCCCCATGTTTCAGAAGGGGAACCCCCTGCCAGCCTTCTGAGCCCATGCTCTGAATCCAGGAGCAGTGGGAGGGGGGATCCAGGCAGTATGAGGCAGGAAGACTGGGGTGCGCTTTCCTGGGATGACAGCTCACTTTCCTGGAGGTCAGGCCTTGCTCTGAGGCACAGAGGACTACAGGGGACTGAAAAGGAGTGGGACAAGAACTGCTGGCTAATTGAACACCTCTGTTTGCTTCAGACTCAGCCTCAGGCACCATGGGCGGCTCCAGCAGCCAGCCTTCTCCTGCTGTCCCCTCACCGCAGCCCTACGGAAGACAGCAGCCTGTTTCCTGAAGCTCCTGTTGCACCAGTGGGAAGAAAAATCAGTCCTCCGTGGAAGTGTGAAGGCCTTGCTCAGGCAGTGGTGAATGCTGAGCTCTGTCTCCCTGGCTCATGGGAGGCTTGGGATCCTGCTGGGCAGGGGCTGTCGGGAAAGTGAGCAGGGAGATCAGAGCTCTACTTGGTGCTCTCAGGATTTGAGAGAGTGGTCCTTTTCCTATGTCTTCCCAAACTGAGGCACACTCTGTCCTTGACTGTCCCAATCCTAAGTTTTACTTAAGGTCAGGTGTTGTTTGACCTTAACCTAACAACATCATGTACTCTGCCACTGTCCTTGCCTGCCCCCAACCCCTGCCCATCAACAGTAGAGATGAGTCGTTGGGTAAGGGGTCTGTCCATGTTCCTATCATCTCAGTGTCTGTTTGACCAGGATGGAGCTTTCCCTTCTGGGCCACACCCATCATTTGAGCAAGAAGGAGCCAGCATGCAGTAGATAACAGCTAGATTCTGCCCCATGAGGGGCAGAAGCCAGCTTGTCTCCTGAGATGGTCCCAGTTCAACAACAGCTTTGGACTGTGTCCTGATGGACACAGGGAAGCCCTCTCAATGATACATTGCCCCTTGTTACAGTGCTACTCTGCAATAGTCCAGAATTCCCAGGCAACTGTAGTCAGTTTCCCTAGCTGATGAGTTACAGAAAGTTCTTCCCCTCTCTGTATAGCCCAGGAACTTTCCAGTGGGCACAAGCTGGTCATTTGTGCCTGGGCTCTAGACTCCACTTGGCCAAGACTCACCTTTTGACCTGGGGCAAGATGCAACTCTACAACCACAGTGTTCCTGTGGGCTCGGACACACGAACTCTAGGCCAAGCCAGCCTGTTCAGAGCATTTCTATCATGGAACCATGATTGGCAAGAGGGTCTTGCTTCTCTCCCCACACTCCACCTTGTTCAAGCTGCTTCTTTTTTACCCACTGGCCCTTTGAGAGCTTGTTTAAAATAATATCGAATGAGCCACAGAAACACCAACGATCGACCCAACAAATCTGCCATCCTCTTAGCCAGATGTGTACGGCCAGTGACATTTACACAGGCACACACACGCATGCACATGCACGAACACAGACACAGTACACACCGGAGCACGTATGCAATGTACACATAAAGTAGGAATCCACACAGCTGCAGAGACCATGCATACTATACTGACAGACATGGAGGGACCCATAGGCATATACGCCAGGACACACATTTATGTGCAGACACGGATATGTCAGAACATACATACATGGTGGGACACACACAGACATGCAGGTGAGGACGTGACTACTGGCTCGACATATGCATCTGAATTTGTGGGTTGGAGATTGGGTAGACAGTCCCCACAACTAACTCCCTACCTGTCACGCACACATACAAAGACCCTGCCACATGCCCAAGGAGGGCCATGCAGAATGCCATCAGAGTCAAACCCTTGATAAAGGGCTGTACACACAGATATGAAACGAACTGCATGTGTCTAAATATTACTATATCACTAGACTATATTACTGTAAAAAAGAATCACAAAATTTATTAGATAAGAATCTTGTCTCTTAGGCAAAAGACACTGTGATTGAATAAATTCAAAATTGGCGAATATGCAGTGAGAGAGGCATTTCCAGGTTTTTCCAGGGAGAGTTGACTGATAGCCTTTCTGGAAGGAAATATGATAAACTGAACACTATAAAATAACTTTAAAGATATTCATTCCTTGTGAGCCATTAATTTCGCTTCTCTGTAGCTACTTTAAGAAAGAAATCATAAAAGCCTGTAGATTTACACACTAAGATGTTCATCAGTAAGAATTTAGAAGCTATGGAAATAACTGAAATAAGAAGATAATTAAATGATTTCAATAAATCCATATGAGCTTCAATAAATTCATATGGTTATTACAGAGCCATTTAAGTAGTATTTGTCCAATAAGATTATGGGGAAACTTACATGAAAAATGTAGGTGACAAAACAGTGTACACAACTTCAGTAGGATTTATGCACCCACAAATGTCTATAATTGCCACTTGCAAACAAACTCATAGTGCAGTTTTTGCAGATGACACCTAAAAATTTTTTTTTAAATAACACCATAGGGAGAATTTAAACCTATTTTTAATTTAAGTTATCCTCAATAACAAACAACACAAAACACATGTCGCAAAACCCTATTTTTAGAATTCAATACTCACACTCTACTCCCCAGCCTCCACTCCCACAGTACCCCAGTGGGACCTTGTTAACTCTACCTCCGGCCGTCAGCCACAGAAGACTTCCTTTCTCACCCTGAGTTTAAGCTTTTCCATTGTCACAGTGGTCTTCCATGGGAGAATATCTGTGCAACCTCTCATAACACTGTATCCTAACAAAAACACAAATACTGTTGGTAGAACAAGTGTAAATGAAGTCACTGGAGAAGGCATGAGAAAAAAAGAATGGTAAGATAAAATGATAGCAGAATATACATTTCCTTTAAGGTCATTTAATTAGACTCAATTTATTTTCAAGATGACAAAATTCGCTGAAGAGAAAAATAAAATAGTTCTTTTAATAAGAATGCTTTTAGTTTATGATAACAGCTTTTTGGCCTTACTCTTTTTCTTTCTTTTCAATGAGCTAAGACTACCAGGACTGGGCATATAAGAGATTTTTTTAAATGAATGAATGACAAGATGCTCAACTTCATTATTTGCTAGGGAAATGCAAAGTAAAACCGCAATAGTATGTACTATAACTCATCAAAATGGTTAAAATAAAGGCAAAAAATAAAATAAAAAAGAACCAAGTTTTGGTGGGGATCTGTAGTAACCAGGATGTCATTCTGCTGATGAACATGCATTTGCAAAACCATTCTGGAAAACAGTTTGGCAAACTCCACTGCAGCTAAATGAAGAGTCACTGATTCCAGGCCTAACATGTACCACACAGAAACGCGTCCACGTGTGCCCTTAAAGATGCGTGAGAACGTTCACAGTGACACTGTCATAACTGCCAAATACGTTAAACTTCCCAAAGGCCCATGGACAGTAGAATGAACACACAAATTGTACCACAGCCACACAACTGAATGCTTTAGAACCACAAAGGAACTACTGTCCAACGACACGCCCAACACAGATGAGTCTCACAAAGGTGATGTTGAGCAAAACAAGTCAGATTCAGAGTAGGTAATAAGTTTTTCCATTACATAATAAATTACTCCATTTATATGAGTGTCAAACAGGCAAAATTAATCTATGATGTCAGGAGTCAGGATAACTATCACGAGAAGGTACACTTTCCAGAAAGGCGATGAAGGGGACTTATATAAGTCGTTGGCAATGTTCTGATTCTTGGTAAAGGAGATGTGACCATAACTGCGTTCATCTGAGAAAATTCATTGTAAGTTTAATTTTTGCATTGTAATGTACACTATATACCCTGTAATATAGTTTTAAATAGAAATTAATCAAAATGTCAACAGGAGTTACCTGTGGGTATTGAGCTTATAGGCAGTCTTATTTCTCGTCCTTATTTTTATGTAATTCAAATTTACAATAATGAATGTGTTTCTAAAAGAATGCAATGTTATTTTAACACACACACACAAGCACCCTACATGATGCATGATGTCACAATAGTTCCTAAAGGTGTTGTAAAGTTGGCCTGAGCAAGAGGGTCCCACTTGTTTTACTGAGGAATATCTATTGTCTCTTCCCTGGGCTTGGAAAAGTAGTATTCAAATCTATTTGGACATCAGAATCACCTAGGGAGCTTTTAAAAATTCCACTCCCAGTGATTCAGATTTAGTTGGTCTTGGAGGGGTTCTAATACGGTACCCCTCAAGGTCTAAAATACCAGTTCAGACCACAGGATCCGATCTGTTGAAGTTTTAGCTCTCATTCCTGTACAAGGGCTGGGAAAATCTGCCTGGGGCACTGAAAGTCCCCTTTGGATGGCCCTAGGAGATAAAGACTAAGGCCTGGGGTCTGGGAGCTTCCTAGGAGAACAAGGTACTGCCCCCACGCACTTTAGTGAGACCACCAGAGAGAATGGGTGGCAAAGCCCTTAAGAGTACAAATGTGGAGTCAAATAGACTTGAGCTCAAATCCTGCTCTGTGGTAAGCTCTATGAATTTCTCCGACCTTAGCTACACCAAACGAATTCACAGGGAGTCTAACACCTATTTCACAAAAGTACAAATATTAAATAAAGCAATGTATGTAAATCATTTAATACAGATCCTGGCATGTAGTAATATCACAATGATACTATATGTAAGTATTATTACAGTCCATTAATATTTAATATGGCATAGGATTATATAACATTACATATATATACCTATATACATATATATAGGTATATATATGTGTGTATATATAATACATATAGAGATTAAATGACAGCCTGAGGACACAACAATGAAAAAGACAGACATAGTGATGCCCTCATGGAGTCTATAATCAAATGATAGTGTATAAATAATTTTCAAGTGGATAAGCAAATGGTACCAATCCTAGCACAATTATACTGCATAGTGGCACATTCCCAATTATGAAAATCCTTCATCATATCCTAAAGTCTCTTTTCAGTAAAAATTTTCTGTGATACAGTAGGTTTCTTGTGGCAGTTTCAGACTGACATGCAGGAGATGGCTTTACTGAGAAGCCAAAACCCCACACCCAAGTACCCTCCCTGGGGGCCAGCTCCATGCATGCCTGAAACAGAAGGTGCAAATGCAGCAACAGAAAGGCTCACGTACCCATAGCTCCTGTGCAGAAAAGCAAAGAAGCAGCACAACCCTTATGCCCACTATTGCTTAGCTCTGGGAGGAGGGCTCTGCTGCTCTGAGCTACTATAGGCCTGATAGCCATAGGGACACCCACGCAACTGACCCAAAGGCAACTAACCTTGGATCTCCTGTTTTCCACCAATGATGCTTCTATACTTAGCTTTCACTCGTTCAGTTCACTTATATTGAGTTCCCACTCTGTGCATGGCCTTCCACTAAGGATAATAGAACGAAGTAGAAACATGAGGTTGACCTCAAAAAGTTCACCACTCAGTAGATTCATACATAACCCATTGTTACAGTAAATACACTAACACCTGTGATAGAAGCGCCATATATGATTGAGGATATCTAAGTAAGATTCCTAAAGACGTAATACCAAGTAATGAAGGATAATGGCATTCTGCCAGGAAAGACAGGCAAGGGTACTGCATATGGAAGGATCCACAGGTAAATCCCAGAAATAGAAAAGAGCCCATGAGGTTGGGAGACAGGTGCAGGTGAAAGTGGGGAGAGGCAGGACACGAGAACACTGGAGAACACACCAGGAGTGCACAGTAAAGAACCTTTGTCTCCACAAGGAATGGTGATCTCTACAAGAAAGCTTTGGAGAAGCCACTGAAAAATGTTAAGAGGAGATGAAATGAGCACATCCATGCTCTGGAAAAATAACTGACTTCAGTGTGGCCAGTGGGCTGGAGTAAGATAGGACTAGAGGCAAAGAGGCAGCTTGTAGGTGTCTGTATATAGTAATTTAGACAAAGATGGTGAAGGCCTGAAGTTATCTGGTGGCCAAAAAGATGTACAGAAAAGGAGGGCAGGAAGAACAGATTTGAGAATAGCCCTCCACTTGTGAGGTCTGTGCTAACTTCAGGTAGTCAGTGACAGAAATGAATTGAGTTGTAGAACACTCGGTTCAATTAGAGAGCTGTTGAATTTGTTTGTTGATATAGAAAAAACACCCACACATTTGACATTAGAAGTGTTATGGGTGTAAAAACAGTGTGAGTAGAAACACCTAAAAATGATATAAATGATAAAATTAGCAGACAAAATATTCAAAGAACTATTATAAATTTATTCTAGATAGCTGGGTGTGGCGGCACACACCCATAATCCCAGCACTTGGGAGACTGAGCCAGAAAGATCACTGTAAATTTGAGGCCAGACTGGGCTACACAGCAAGACCCTTATCTCAAAAAAAATTTTACTGCAAGTAAAGAAAGTAGAGGAAAATATGAATATGAAGAAGAGAGCAATGACAGATGTAATTAAAGCCCCAATCAAACTTCTACAGCTGGGAAACAATCTCTATAACAAAAATTATACTGCATGCAAGCAGACACTATGAAGAAAATATTAGTGAATTCAAAGCTATAGATAGAAATATTTCAAAAGGAAACACATAGCAAAAAAAATCAAAAAATTCCAAAGTATCAGCAAATTATAGAATACTAGCACGAAATCTAGTAACTGCAGTTCCAGGAAAAAAAATGAAGAGGGAAAGCAGCAAATTTTTGAAGAAATGATACCCTAATCTTTTCATAGATGAGAACTCGCAGATAAACTCACAGACTTAAAAAAAACTAAAAAAGACTTCAAAGAAATATGAAGAAAACTACACTAAGACATCTTATAATCAAATTGTTGAAAAGCAGCAGTGAAGACAAAATCTTCAAAGTAGGCAGAAAAGCAGGAACACAACAGATATTAAAAAGAGAAGACCAAAAAAAAAGAATGGCTATGTACTTCTCACCCAAAACAATACAAATCAGAAGAAAGCATGGAAAGAAAAAAAAATCTGTCAATTTTAGTTCAATATATTACCAAAGTATGTTTTTAAAATGAAGGCAAAATAAAGACCATTTCATACAAAGAATCTTAATTAGCACTACAAGTGTTAAAGTAAATTTCTGAAGAAAAAAGAAAATAATAGATGATAATTTGAGCATAAGAACAATGATAAACAATAAATATAAAGGTATCTGTAAATTATTTTTCTCCAAAAAAATCCAAGGGCCAGGGATATAGCTGGCAAGTGCAAGGTCCTGAGTTTGATTCCTGGTACAAAAAAAAAAAAATCCAAAACCTTCAAGTTTATACTCTTCTCCAACTGAGATTTATTCCAGGAATGTAAAGCTGATTTATCCTTCAAAAATCAATTAATAGGACACATAATATTGAATAAAGGACAAAAATCACATAACCATCTCAACAGATGCAGAAAAACCATTTGAAAAAATTTAAATTCAACACCTTTTCATAATAAGGAAAAAAAATGCTCAACAATTGAGGAACAGAAAAGGATTTCCTTAATCTGAGAAGGAAAATCCATGAAAAGCCCAAAAGTTACATCATATTGAAGGTGAAAGATAAATGAATGTCCTCCTAAGATCAAGACAAATCTATTTACTATTATATTGGAGGTTCTAGTTAAGATGCTTAAGCAAGAAAATGAAATAAAAGGCACCCATATCAGAAAAGAAAAAGTAAAACTATTGCCTTTTTTATTTTTGTCAAATTCATTTTATTTCAAGGATAAAAAGAAAGAAAAAAAAGAAGAAAAAAAACTACAATAAAATTTCAAAACACATCAATCAGGGGGCAACAATGGTACATACATTGTACATTGTCATCCCCAAATCATTCACCCAGAACACAAGACATCTGCTTAAAATTGTCCAAACAATACTGGCACAAATTTTTCTCTTCAGCAAACTCAGAGAAATCAGTAGTATAACTATCTTAACTATTTTATATACATATACATACACATATACATACTATTTCCATTTTTAGATGACATGATAATGTTTTAAGAAAATTTGAGGTATCAACCAAAAAACTTTTAGGCTGGGCCTGGTGGCACACACCTGTAATCCCAGCACTCGGGAGGCTGAGACAGGAGGA
>RJWT010022030.1:0-17329 GCA_004365215.1 Cuniculus paca
AAGCCCAGGTGCTCTTCGGGGCTGGGTCCCCCCCAACCCCGGCTCAGGGCACCCCGCCCCAAGATCCTGCACACCTCAGCCCCAGCAGCCCCGGAGCCGGGAGGTTTACCTGGCTGTCACCAGGTGAAATTTCAGCTTCTTTCGTGCAGCCAATGAGCGTGGATTCTGGAGATAAAGGAGCCCTGTGCTCTGGGCCGATGCCGTCTCTGGATGCCTCCTTCCTCTCAGCCGGTGAGCTGGGCTCGCTGCAGCCTGGCGTGTGTGCGGGTGCCCGCACCTGCAGGAGCCCAGCACTCCTCCCGTCCCCTGGGGCTCCTGCGCGCCCCTGATCAATAATGCAGCAGGAGGTGCTTCCCTGCCTGGCGTTTGCCACCTGCCACCGCCCTGTGCCTCAGTCTCAGGGTGGGCGTGGTTTCGGGAGCCCTCTGCTCCGGGGCTGATGGGTGCTGGCACTGTGAGGAGGACGTGGTATTCATGTCCTGGCGCTGGCTGGGGGAGGCCGGGCTGCTCAGCGGGCACGGGTTCCGAGGCCAAGGCTGTGGGAGCAGATCATTGGGCCTTGGGTGATGGACCGGAGTGAGGGGGCACAGCTGTGCTCACACCCGCTCTGGCCCACAGCTCATGCACGCTTCCACCGCCATCGCCCTCTCCCCACCTGCAAGGAGACCCCCCTGTTTAGAAACCCAGGTCGGTTTCTATCCATTATGCACGAAGCTCACCCAGCTCCTGCTTGTGGGTCTGCCCGCCCCTTCCCCAATACCACATCACTGAGCCCAGCCCTGCTGGCCCTGGGCAGTGACTGACCTCCCCTGTTCCACCAACCGGTTCCTTGCTCCAGGGCCTTTGCATAGCCACTTCTTTCTCCCCAAACATCTCTCTGCCTCCTCACTTCCCTGAAGTTTGGGCTCAGCCCCCCTTGTTACACAGACCGCGGCTGCCTCTCCTGTCTGCAAGACGCCCCTGTTCTCCCTGTCCCCCGCTTCTTCACCGTTGAACCTCCTTGGGACATTAGCCCAGGAGGGCGGGGCAGGTGGTCACCATCCAGCAGGTGCCTGGCAGGTAGCAGATGAAGGGAGGAGGGAAGGCGAGAACGAACGGGGGCACCGAGATCTCTGCGTTACCCTGTGGGGACGCTCTGGGCCCCAACTCTGCACCCTAAATGGACCCTGCCTGCCGCCGCCCGGCAAGGTGGATTCCAGGACCTGGTGCCCACTTGCCCCCAGACGCCCCAGTTTCTCCTTTGCCTTCTCTTCCCTCTGAAAGTTTGTGCCAGCCAGCGGGGGACGGGGAGATTGATGGCGAGTGCCGGGAGCCAGCGCACGGCTTCTGTACACAGCCCGTGTCGGTTTGAACTAACGAAGTTTATCACCCAGGCAGCCAGGAGTCATCAATCACACAGAAAAATAACACGGCGAAATGACTTTTCAAAATACCGTTGGCGTGATTATCGTCTTGCCCGTTACACTAAATGCCGCCGTTTATATCTGTGCTACTTCAGTATGCAAACAGTAATTAACGTGGTAATGAACCGGGGGCCCCAGAGCCTCCCCTCCCCGAGCTAATTTGCATGTTAATTATCATTAGCGACCAGGGAAACAAGTTATAAACAGCCTAATTAGCAGCCAGATCATTTTTACAAGAAATGGTGTGCACTTTGACACGGGCCGAGCACGAGATTAATGAAGTCAGGCGAGGCGGCCCCGGGGCCGGGCGGGCGGGGGCGGGGTGTCCTCGATGCGTGGCCTCGGGGGTCAGGGGGACGCTGAGGACAGTGCCGGGCTCAGGCGGTCGGGCCAAGGTCGCCGATGGAGGGAGACGCCCTGGCCTCTGCTGAGACGGCTCAGCCCCACGCCAGCTTTGGGCCAGCGTTGGGCCAGGGTTGGGGCGGACAGGAAGCTGCCCGGAGGTGGGGCAGGCGGGGCTTGTGACTGCCAGGGTTCCGGTGGGTGGGCCGGGTGCTGGCCTCAGTTGGGCCCCTCTCTGACCTGGCTCCCTGGGATTCTCGCTGCCACTGCACGAGGCAGCCGGTGCCAGGCCCAAGGACCGGCTGACGCTCGTCACCAACTCCAAACCTCCCTGTGGACAGTACCGGGTTCTCTGCTGTCCCTTGGATTCTCTGGGTGGCTCCTGCCCCAGGACCTTTGCCCCTGCTGCCCCCACAGTGCTGGTGTGAGTCCCCCCACTTGAGTCTCTGCTAGGTGTCTCCTCTTTAGAGATGGCCCAACCCCACTCCAAGCCCACCCATCCTCCGTCCCCACCCCTCCTTTGTCCTCCGTTCTGTCTCACCGGACAGGACGCTCTCTGCTGTCCACCATCTTCCCAGCCTCTGTGCAGCTGGGAGGAGTGAATGGTGCCGGAACCTGCCTGTCTCACCCGGGCTGAGGCGGCCTGGGCTCTAGGGAAGGGGCTGGGTCGTTTACACTTTGTGGCCCAATCCGCTTGGCGGAAAGTCTACCTACTGGCCCTGAGCAGCCACAGCCGTGGTCAGCGTGGGAGCACAGGCCCCGTGCACCCCTACCTGGCACCCCAGGCCCTGGAGGCTGGCGGGAGGCCCGGCCTCGTCACGGACACCGTGCATCCATCGCGGACCTGGACCTCAGGGCCTCAGCTGCCAGGGGAGGGCACCTCCTGCCTCTGTCCCCACCACTGGCCCTGCCTGGGCTCTGCTGCTGCGAGGGGCTGCGCCCACCACCCACGGGGCTGTACTTTGGGAGCTGGGATGGGGGCGACCACCTCTCCTTTTCTGTGAACCAAAAAAGGTCCAGGGCCATGGATCAGCTCCATGGGGACAACCCTGCCTCTGTCGACACCCTGTCCCTCTGTCCCCTTTGTCCCCTCCTCTGTCCCACGGACTTGCAGCCCCAGGTCCCCCCATCTGTGCACTGGGCCTTCGGGGTGCATGGCTGGTGGGCATCGGAGAGGTGATGCTCAGCTCCGCAGGGCAACTGGGACGGTCGCGGGGGGCGGGGGGCGGAGGTAAGGGTCCTAGGGTCAGGGCGGCAGCAGGGCCACCTCTGCCTCCAGCCAGCAGTGGAAACTGCAGAGGACACACAGCTGCAGGCCGGGGCTGTCTCAGTCAGTGCTGGGTCCGCTCGGAGCTGCAGGGCAGACCCTGCTGGAAGCCAGGTGGGGGTTCAGCGGTGCCAGCCGCCAGGCCTTCTCAGAGCCCGTGTCCTATGGCTGAGGGCAGGAGCTGGGAAGTGGGGTGGGACACGGGGTGCCTGGGATGCTCGGCCCTTGGTGCCCCTCAATCCTGACAGAGGAGGGTGGTCCGGGGACCAGGCAGAAGGAGGCGCTGGGTACGGCGGCCCTGTTCTTGGGGTCCCCCCACCCTATTTCTCGGGCTCACAAGCAGGGCTGGCTCGGCCTGGCTGGTGGGACCTTGTGGCCCCGTTCTGCAGGAGCCTGGGGTCCCACAGGCTCTGCAGGGCACCCCCAGGTCTGGACCACGCTGAGGTGGGGTTGCTGGCTTTGTGCTCCCCTGGCTCGGGACCCTGAGCAGGTGTGGTTGGGGGCGGTGCCGGCACTGCCACACAGGAGCTGCCAGCAGAGGGCGCTGCACCCCAAGCCTGCGCTCCTCTGTTCCCAGGGTCCTTGGCAGGACCCAGGCTCTCTCTTCCCTGGGGGACCAGAGGAGGGCGCTGTGATCTCCAGGGCAGGGAGCAGGATGGAGGGTGGGCACCCACACAGGTCAGGGAGGACGTAAAACCAGGATGGGAGGGCACCAAAGCCACCTGCCCCACGTCTCAGGGACCTGCAGCCCTGGCCTGGGCAGTGACATGTGGGGCACAGAGTTGCCACCCAGGATGGTCACAAACCAAGTCGCCACAGGGCTCTTGTCCCGCTGCCTTGGATCCTGGGGCTGCCTGCAGGTGAGCCCAACACCGCAGACTTGGGCTCCCCAAATCTACACGAGCAGAATCTCCAGGGAGCGGTTCTGGTGGACAGAGGACCGCACAGTGAGGGCCACGAGGAGTCCCACTGACTTCCTGCCATGTGCCACATGCTGTCCCTCAGCCTCGCCAGCCGCTCCCATCCCCAGAGCTCCCTAAGCCTGCACCTCGCCTGGACGTTCTCTGACCTCAGCCTCCCGCCCTTCCTCCTGTCCTGTCCTGCGTCTGCGTCCCTGTCTGGCTGCCTGCACTGCCCACCTCCAGCTGTCCACTGTGGGCCTGGGATCTGAGCGGCCAGCAGACAGCAAGTGCTCCCTGACCTTGCCAGCTGCAGGTACACCCAGCCGAGCGTCAGCACTGGTGCTCAGCACAGTCTTCCCAGCGTGCATCCAGCTGGGCTGGGTTTCCCGAGTGCTGTCAGCAGCCAGGGACGATGGCACCAACTGCTGTCTGCGGCATGACGATTACAGGTGCTGCCCTTCCCTGTACCGGGCCCCTCTGCCTGCAACCCAGAGCTGAGGGGAGACCTGTGGGGCCCCATCCTGCCCAGGGCTGCAAGGGCAGTGCAGGGCACTCTGCGTCCTTACCTCACCATCTCTGTTGATCCGGGCCAGTGGCCTTCTGGTCAGTACTGTTTGCTAGGTCAGCTTTCCCATCGCTGAGGCCAAGAGCTGGCTCGACGCCCACATTGGCGGGAGCTGAGGTTCAACTTGGCTCATGGTTTCCGGGGTTCAGTTCATGGTCGCCAGCTCCAGAGCGGAAGCACCATGGCAGAAGGCTGTGGTGGGCAAGGATGCCTAAACCAAGGTGGACAGGAGGCAGAGCAGGGGAACAGCGCTGGGAGGAAGGGGACAGGGAGGGCTAGAGGCCCGCGGCCCCGCCTCGGCAGCCCACCCAGAGCCCCAGGAGTGTGCTTCACCTGTCCCCCGCGGATCTAAAGGCAGTCAAGCTGACGCCCTGCCCTAACCACCCTGGGTCACAGAGCTTCTGAACTCTTACTGTGACGGGCCGCCCTCAGCGCGCGTCTGAGCCGCACTGGGTCCTTCTCCGGCTCTGCCTCTGGACAGGCGTGGCTCAGTGTTGGCCACAAGCTCCCCACTCCGGGTAGCTTTTTGGGGGTTCAGCCCATAAAGTCTGCTCTTGGGCTGGAGCTTGGCTGAGGATCTCTTGGCCATGGCGGGCACAAGTGTGTCGTCCTGCGCAGCCCGAGCTCCCGGGCTCCCCGCCCTCTCATGCCAGTGTGGAGCCTCAAGCTCTGGGGGTGCCCCACTTGTAGTGCCCGAGGCAAGCAAAGCCCACACTCAGCCTGGAGCTGTTCAGAGTCGCCTGCCCACCACAAAGGCTCTGTCCCCCGTCTCCCCGCCACCCGCTTTACCACCTATTTAGCCACTTTGTAACCCAGGTGCCGACTTTCCAACCCCTGCCCCCACCCGCACCAAAGTGGATGCCACAGTCCATCCATCTCGCTACCACAGTGCCGGCTTCGGGCTGTGGCCCACACGTCCGTCTCAGTCAGTTTTGCTGGGCAACAAAGGGGCCCAGCCTGCTCCTGGGAGTTTACTCCTCGGTTGCGTCCCGCGCAGGCTGCTGCTTGCTCATGAGGGAGTTGGGGGCAGGGGCGAGGAGCCGGCCCACCCCACACCACCCTGAGCAGACAGCGCTGAGCACGGACTCTGGCAGGTGTGAGATGACAGCCGGGCCCCAAGGCAGTGGGTGGGAAAGTTGTGCCCCAAGAGATGCTGGGAGGGTGGCAGGGAGGTCCTGGTGAGCTGATCAGACCAACTTTAATGGGGGAGGCCCCGGCGGGATTCGGGGGTAAGCAAGACCCCCGGGGAAGGTGTGGCCGTGTTCCTGTGTGTTTGGAGAAGCGTGGGGAGCAGGCGTGGTGGTGCACACCTGTAGTCCAGCACTCTCGGACGCTGAGGCAAGAAGACCACCCACCCTGTGCAAGTTAGCAACCTAGAGAGATCTGTCTCAAAATTAAAAATAAAAGGTGCTGGGGATACAGCTCACTGTGAAAGTCCTGGGTGCAGCCTGCAGCACCACAAAAGAAGAGACAGAGAGACGGAGAGACACAGAGGGAGACAGAGACAGAGAGACAGAGAGAGAACAAGACCCACTGGTTTTTGCTGGGGGGGTGGTGCGGACAAGCCCAGGCCTCAGCAGCTCGAGCCCCCGCTGGTGCTGGCTCTGCTGGGCCCTCTGTGCTGGACTCGGGTCAATTGGATGCCAGAAACGAGTCTGCCATCCTACTAGGGTGGCAGTGCCCGGGGCACTGAGTGCCACCAAAGCCAAACTGGCGTTGGCCGTTTTGAGTCCACAGCACTGACGTGGCTCCAGGCACCACAGACCTGAGCTCTCACGCTGCCGACGCTGCCCACGGGACTGTGGGCACTGGCTGGGGCCCCGGTACTGCGGGGTTGGTGGAGCCCTCAAGCCTGACCCTGCAGTGACCTTGGGGCTCTTGGCTCCTCCTTGCCAAAGCCCTGAGCTTTCTCAAAGCACCAGAATGAAAAGCAGTGACAAGTATACACGCATGTGCACATGCACGTGCATCTCCATGTGCACACACACGTGTGCATGTGTGCATATGAGCACTGTGCAGGTGTGCGAGTGTGCATTGGTGTCCACACCTGTGCGTGTGTGCATGTTGGTCCTCAGCATGTGCAAGTACCTGTGTACCTGCAGGCGCAAAAAGGCCTGTGTGTATGTGTGCATGTGTGTGCCTGTGTGTGTGTGTGTGCCCACGTGTGTGCGTGTTGTCTTTGAGGCACGGTGCCCAGGGCTACGCTCTTTTCCTTCAAGTGTCCCTGGCTGGAAAAGCGTCCCACCCTGTGAAACCCGGATTTGTCCCACACCTTTGGTCTGGGCCACAGCCTCTTTTTGAGGCCCTGAGAAGTCCCGGAACCTGCACAAGGGCCTGGGTGGCAGCTGGGCTCTGCTGCGGCCCATACTCCCCCAGCCCGAATGGCCATCCTGGAGCGCCACACCCAGCGACTCTGGAGATGCCTCATGAGCCCCAGGTAGACGCAGCCCTTCTGTCCCCCGCTGGCGTCCTGTCCCAGGGTGAGCCGGGCTCCCCCATCACAAACCTGACCCTTTTGAGCTCTGGGCTTTGTCCTCTCTGTTGGAAGTGGGGGCACTGGGGCCCCCTCCTGGGAGGAAGAGGGAAAGAGCATGTGAGGAAACTCTTGAGGGCTGCTCAGCCCTTGTCCTCCCACAGTCGCCCCAACTGGCACCAGCCCTGCCACCTACCTCAGCTGTGGGTCTCTGCCGAGACCCGGGGCCCTGTGTCTGGGCCAGGAAAGCCACCTGCGAGCCTGAGGAAAGAGGTTGCTTATCCACACGGGCCAGGGTGCAGTGTGGGCCACGGCTGAGCCCTGGCCCCTTGGTGGGGGTGGGGTGGGCAGCGGACCAGGCTCGGCCTTGGGTTCCAGGGCATGGGCCTTGCATGCAGAGCCCAGGTTGGTGACTCCTGGCCATGCACTGGGGGGTGGGGTGGGGTGGGGATGTGGACGATTGGTCCAGGGCAAGGGGCCAGCAATGAGAAAAGGGCTCACACTCACACTTGGCCTGCCGTGCCTGCCAACCGCATGCTTGTCTCATCCCAGCGCTGTCCAGGTGCAGCCCTCGTGGGAGGGGAGTGGGGATGAAGTCCAGGGGCAGGGGGCATCCTGACCCCGTGATGTGCCCCCCCTCCTGGGCGGCACCTGGGGCAGAAAGAGCTCCTCACAAGGCTGCCTGTGACGAGGGCCGGTGTGTCACGACCGTGGACTCCCAGAGAGGGAGGCGGGTTTCCCGCGTCTGGGCCGCCTGGGCTCCTCCGTGGTCACTGCTCCCAGGTGCCAGCAGAGGGCGACAGTGTTCCACGCCTGCTACCGGTCCTGGCAGTCGCCTGAGCTCAGCTCTGCAGAGGGGGCGGCTGTGGCACCGTTTGGGGTCTGGAGCCTGGGAGCTGGTCCTGCATGGGCCTCCCACGGCCACCACGTGCTGGGGTGGGACGTGCAGTGGGAACCCAGCTCCCTAGGGCGGCCCTGGGGTGGGGCAGAGGGCACAGGAAGGCACGGCGGGGTTGGAGGAGTCAGGCAGGCAGGGCTCAGCCTTCGCGGCTGCTGACCACACGGGGCCTGGGCTGGCGAGGGAGCAGACTGTGGCCCCAGAATGGATTTCCACACTGTCTTGTGGTGGCCCATGGGTCCCTGTTTGGGGAGTGAGCATTGAGGGTGTGTCTGGGGGTGGCACTGGGCTTTGTGCCTGGTGGCCCCTGGACAGGCCACTGGGGGGACTCAGAGTATGCAGAGGTGGCCGTCAGGTGGCCGGGGCTCTTGGTTCCTTGCGCTGGAGGGAGGGTCGGGCCTCCACCCCACGTCAGGCTGAGGCTGAGACGAGCTGTCCTCCAGCGCAGTCAAGGTCGCCCTGGCACCCACAGAGCTGGCTGGGTGGAGTCTGGACGTGGGAACGGCACCGGGTAGAGGGGTCCATGCCGGGGAAACGACAGAGCTGTCACATGTCAGGTGTGACACTGGACCTCGGGGCTGACCACTGAGGGAGGGGATGCCGAGAGGTCAGATGCAGTCCTGGCGGAGGAGCTGCCCTGCCGCCAGAGTGCGTCTGGACCCAGGCAGGAAAGGGACTCGCGCTGGGCCTGCGGCTGCCGTGGCCCGGATGTGCGCTTTGCCTGCGGGGCTACGCGGTCTGTGTTCTCAGGGCTCTGGGGCAGAGGCCCGGCGGGCAGACGGGCTCCCTGGGCTCTGGGAGAGCCTGCCCCGCCTTCCCAGACCCTGGCCTCTTCCGACCTCTGCTCCTCCCCGACCCTTCGGCGGGACCAGGTGCCTCTGCCTGAGCCCTGCTGTCTGCACTCTGTCCCACCCGCTGAGCATCGTGGACTGCGTCTGAGCGCAGGGTGCCCAGTGTGGGGGCTGACGCCCCTCTGGGGGTCTGCAAGGGGCTTCCGGTGAATCGACCATTTGACCTGGTGGCCGAGGACGGCAGGTGGTCCTCTCTCGTGTGGTAGGCAGCACCAGTGGGTCAAAGGCCCGTGCTGCATCGCCCACCCTCATGGCGCTGGGAGTGGACCAGAGCTGAGGAGGGAGGGCCAGAGCCCAGATTCCCAACCACAGGACCCAGACGGGGCACTGCTGGACCTGCGGGAGGCCGGCAGACAAGAGGGAAGGTGAGGAGGGGCAAGGCAGTCTTGGTCCCTGCTGCCCTGCAGGGCTGGCTGCGGTGTGAGACTGGGGGTGGCTGGAGCTCCCCAAAGGGAGTGACATCATGTACTCAGCAGGGGGTTGCAGCTGGGTCGCAGTGGGGCTGTCTCCACCCCAGGCCTGGGGGTGCCAAGAGAGCGGGTGTCTCCTGCCCCACCTGCAGAGTGGCCATTGTGTGCACGCTGGCACTGGCTTGAGCTGGGGTGCTGCTCAGCCTGCTGGCCTTGAGTCCGGAATGGCCGGGGACCCCGGAGTCCAGGCCTGGTCTCTGCACAGGTCTGGCTGTGGCCTCAGGGCTCCCACCTTGCTGAGCTGGGTTCCCTGCAAGACAAATCACACGGCTCTTGAGCCTGCAGCCTTGGGCGGGGCGGGGTGGTGGGAATAGCGGCCTCTTTGGATGCCCCTCCTCTGATGGGGGTGCTCCGGGAGGGGGCTTGGGGGCCACACTTCGCCTTTCAGCAGCCAGACATAGTGCAGTAGCAGGCAGAGGCCGGGTGCTGGTGAAACGCAGACCTCAGGTCAATGACAGGCCACTTTGGTGAAATGCTGGTGACACACTGTGCTGGAGGAGGTCGTGCCTGTCTGAGCCAAGTGTCGGGGACACCTGTGCTTCCCCGGCGGCGCGGTGGGCTGCGCTCCTGTGGGCACGTCTGGCGTCCGTGTGATGCTCACACATGCAGGATGTGCTCCAGCAGGGCAGCTGGACGGTGGAGGCCACCCGGAAGGGTCACTGAGGTCGCCCCCGAGGTCATCAGACCCCGGCCCAGGCTCCCAAGGATGGATCGTCTGCAGGGCCGCCGTCTCTCTCCAGCACATCCCTGCCACCTCCTGGGCCTTCCTGGCCGCTGGGGTCCCTGGAGACCGGATGAGGCCTCCGGGTGGGGTCCCGTCCGGGTGTGGGGGTGACCACCGTCACGGGGCCTCCGTTTAACGGGCAGCAGGTGTGGCTTGCGGCCCCGGTTCCGGTGCGTTACGCATGAGCCTTGGACTGATGCTCCGTGGCGACGGAAGAATCCGGCCCCCTCTCCGCGCTGGCAGTGAGGCGCTTGGCTCGGAGTCTCCCTGACACGGCTGGGGAGGCGCGGGGTGCCCACCGGTGGGGTGTGATCCAAGTTTGGGTGGAAATCAAGGGTAAGAACAAGCGCAGGGATTGAGAGATGCCGGGGAGAGAGGCCATTAACTACCAGGTAACAGATTTGATTAATTCTGTGCCTGGAGGGTTTTTGGTTCCTTTTTTTTTTCTTTTCCCAAAGAATCAGAGAAAACAAAATATTTTTCTAATTAAATAAATCTACAGTGCACGCTAATGGAGCCCGTCTGTGGGCTTGTGACAGGGCAGGGAGGGATGTGGAATAATGATTTTATTTTTTCATTAAATAGAATTATAGGCAGTTACTCAAAGCAACGCTGAGCCTAATTGAAAGAAACCCATTTCTTCTTAATTTACTTTCACGCTTTTGGATGATAAAAGAGTGTGTTCATTGGAAAATTAAATAAAAAACACAACACAAGGAAAGGACTTGTTTGGGTGGATTATGCTGCCCTTCGAGCCTTAAGTCACGGTCCGCAGGCTCAGCTGATGAAGGGGGGACTCGGGACCACCGGGCTCCCAGGGCTGGGTCTCCTTTCGGAGGACCTGGCAGGCACAGGGACATCCGTCCCGGGCCCCGCCCTGCTCCCTGGAGCTGGGACTCCCCCAGAAGGGCTTCTACAATGGGATCCTGGAGAAGTCGTCTTTGGAAGCTCGTGGAGTCTGTGCCCGGGGCCGGTCGTGTCCTGGTCGCTTTCCAAGCCCAGGCCCACTGTCATCTCTGGCTGGGCCCCGTCGGGCACTCATCCATTCAGTCTCCCCCGGAGGGGCTGAGGCTCTGCCTCTTCCGGGAAGCCCCTCCCCTTTGTGCACCCATGCGCCCAGCTTGGTGCCCAGCATGGTGCCCGGCTCTGGGTGTCTCGGCCACGGGGTTGCCTGGTCACTCACTGTCTCCATCTCTCCTGCTTCCGGGCAGCTGGGCTGAGGAAGTGGCTGTGAAGACAGAGGCTGACCTTGAGGCAGCCTGTGGGGATTCTACCCCTGAGGATGCCCTGCCCAGCTCCCGGGTGGCCAGGGCAGAGCAAGGCTGAACCTTCATCTTCTTCCTCTTAACCAAGCTTGAATCTTCATGTCTGGCCAGCAGCCACCACGGCCCCTTGCTGACTCCTGGGCAAGCTGTGTGGCTCGGGTGGCCACCATGTGTGTGGGGCATCTGTGTATCTATTCATCCGCTATGCTGAGGATGGGACTTGGGACGCCTGTGGGCTGGGCCAGTGCTGCAGGACCCCTCCCCCCAGTCCTTTTGATGTTATCTTTTATTTTGAGGTAGGTTTTTACTAAGTTTCCCAGGTTGACCTTGAATTTTCAATCCTCCTGCCTCAGCCTCCTGAGTCACTGGGATTATAGGTGCATGCCACCACACCTGACTTGAATTATTATTATTATTATTATTTGTGGTACCAGGGATCAAACTCATGACTTCATACTTACCAGGCAGGCACTGTCAGCTTGAATTATTTTTGTAAAAAATAGAATACAATATCCAGAAAGCACAGTACAGTGAGAAGCAGGGGTCCCTTTGCCATTTGCCAGCCCAGACTGAGCCTCCCCAGCCTCCAGGAGGGTCCAAGAAGACCAGGTGCCTCTGGCGCCCAATCGCACAATGCCAGTGACTGCAGCAAAGGTCACACCCCATCCTGACCCCAGCTGCTGTTCCTTACCAGCAGCTGCCTTGCTGTCCACTGCAGGTGCTCGGCCGGGAGGGCCCCCACGCTCCCTCATCTGTGAGGGCACCCAGCACGCAGGGGCCACATTAGCACCTGGCCTGTGTCCCTCGGGTGTTTCCAACCTTGAGCCTCTGGCAGGGCCACCTGGGCCTAGGGCACCCCTGGGACCCTGCCCTGTGGACTCCTGGCCTCAGTGGGCCAGGCCTGGGGCCACCAGCAGCTGGAGGGGTCTCCACTTGTCCCTGCAGTGTAGGCCCGGAGCCTCGCGCTCCCAGGGCCCCAAGCCCAAGGTCTCCTGGGTTAGCACCCTTGCCCAGCTGCCTCGAGTGCTACCTCTGAGGTCCTCCTGTCGCCGAGGGGCTCTGCCTTGCAGGGCGGGCTGGTTGCAGTGGCTCGTGGGCACTTGTAACACCTGCGGTCGCGCAGGAGGCAGGCGTGCGTGTGAACTCTATGCTCCCGCTTTCTCTCTGGGAACCCGAGCTTCTCTGACCCCTCGTCCTGCACTCTGGCCTGGCCCTCGGCAGGCACTGGCTGGACTCAGCCTCCCCCAGTCCCCACCAACGCACAGCCAGGCTGTAAGGGGAGGGTTTGCCTTGGGCCTGCTCAGCAGCAGTGAGCCAGGAGAGGGGCGCTCGGGGGCATTGGCCGTCAGCCCACGGCCACTTCCCGTTACCTTGTACGGTCTGCCCCGGGCTCCTCTGACACTCGATGTGGAAGCTGAATGGAGACAGGACAGATGAAGAAGCAGGCCATCTGCGAGGTGACTGGGTGGCCCCCTGCCCTTGTCCCTGGGATCAAGGCCCTTATCCGGAAGCTGCAGCTGGAGGAGCTGGTCTCCGCCTCTTCCCGAGGAGGATGACGCCCAGGCCAGACGTGGAGGCAGGGGCCCAGGACCGGGAGGAAGCTGGGTTCTTCCTAAGTCCCCAGGGCAGCCTTCTTTCTGGAGGCCTCTGTGGGCATCCCCTGGCCACTCTAATCTGCTGGTTTTCTGCCCCAGGGTGGGTGGTGGCCCTGCCCTCCAGCCCCCAGGGCACCTGCAGGAGCCAGACAAGAGCTGAGTCAGGACCCCCCTGCCTCATCCTCCCTGGTGGCCCAGGCCCCCCAGGGCAGTGAGCCTCGTGGCGTGGCTGGCCAGCTGTGGGCTCGCCTGGGTGTGATGGATGGGGCGACCGTCCTGCCGGCGGTGACAAATGTCCCTGTTGCTCTCAGGCTCTCTTTGGAATCCCCTAATATTCCTTCAAGGCGAAGTGCCATTTCCTCCTGTAATCATAGTATTAAACTTTAATATCCAATATTAATAAAACATACTCTCCCTAATAGAGCCAGTCCAGGCAGGGCATGCGGGCCGCAGATGTCCCTGGGCAGTGTCTTCACAGCCTCCCGCTGGGTTGGGGCTGGGCCAGGGCAGGGTGGAGGTGGGGGTCAGCCCGGATGGCTGCTCCTGGCC
This sequence comes from Cuniculus paca, assembly GCA_004365215.1. Lineage (NCBI taxonomy): Eukaryota > Metazoa > Chordata > Mammalia > Rodentia > Cuniculidae > Cuniculus > Cuniculus paca. The sequence continues at coordinate 13,305 of RJWT010022030.1, forward strand.
CTGTCCCCTTGGCAGTCCCCTTCCCGCAGGGGTGAGTGGGGCCCCCTAGCCACAGCTGGCGGGGAGCATGGTCCTCAGGATCCGGAGCCCTCTCCCTGCCCCACCGCCCAGCCGTGTGGGTGCTGGAGAGCGGTTTGCTCAAACTGGGGCTCTTTTCTTCTCTTTTTATCGCAGCACGAGGATTGAACCCACGGAGCACCATGCGACGCCCCCGACCCCTTTTATTTTTATTGTTGTTTCAAAACTGGGTCTTGTTAAGTTGCCCAGCTTGGGCTAAAGCTTGCAGGGCTCCTGGCTCAGCCTCCCGGAGTGTGGGGATGACAGGCCTGGGCCACTGTGTCCGGTGCTTTTGAGTGGGGACACTGGGTGTGCACGGTGACTGTCCAGTGACTGGGCTTCTCTTCACTCCATGGAGCCCCTCCCGCCCCTCCCGCGGGCCTTTGCCTCCTCCCTGGGTGGCTGGTGGCCCCCACACCAGTCCCCCGAGACCCACAGCTGTTGTGGGGGTGCCCGGCCGCCAGGCTTCGGCCGCTTCCTGAGTCCGGTGCTCTTGGCTCATCCCCCCTCCCTTGGGCCCCCACTGTGTCCAGGGTGCGACCGCTTCAGGGAGAAACGGATGTAACGCTCCTGCGTCAGCCTCCAGAGTAGCAGGGATGACAGGTGTGTGCCACTGCGCCTGTCAGCTTTACTCCTTCTTACAGATAGGTATCCGGGCACCGCAGAGAAGACACCTTCGCCTTCCAGGTGGCCTGGCCTTGACTCAGTTGTGTCCTCCCAGACGCCAGCCTGGACGAGTCGGTTAGAGTCCACCTCATAAAGCACTGGGGTGGTGCGAGGCCCTGGGTTCAATCCCAGTACCGCAAAGAGAGGCCTAAACGTGTCCTCGCTGAGGCTGCTGGGCCTTGGGCTCACAGCTTTGCTGGGGTCAGGGCGGTGGTCTCGTTCTCAACAGGGCAGCCCACATCAGGGCCCCGCCACCCACGCAGAAGGGCTCAGGTCCTCGGCCGGGATGAGCCAAGAGCCCCTCGCCTGGAAGAATGAGCCATGCGCAGGCTCCGGCCCAGCCCTTGAAGTGCTGCCATGGGGCGCAGCGGCTGGAGAGCAGCTTCGGGGCTCTAGGGGGCTTTGGTCCCCTCCTGGCCAAACGGCCCCTCCCGGCCAGGCCACACAGCAGCCGCCTGGCCCCAGCCTCCACCTTGCACCCTGCGCGGATGGAAACCTCAGCTCCTGCAGCTCCTCAGCTCCTCCCTGCTGGAGGACACCCTCGTCCTGTGCCCCGCGTCCCGACAACCCTGCCGCCTCGCTTCGGTTTCCAGAGGACAGTCTGGGGGTCACAGAGCCGCAGCTGCCTCTGTGCCGGTCTTTAGGCAGCTGGGCAGTTTGGGATGAAAAAGTGCTGAAGCCATTCGGTTGCGGTACATTCACTAATGGGAAATTTAAGATTAATTATGATTTCCACAGAAACCCCATTATGCAAATAATAACCATTTTCTTCGAGGGGCTGCAACGGGGCGGGGAGCCTGCAGGTCCCAAGTCCATCTCCCACCCCCCAGGGTGGTGCCCAGGATGGAACTTGGTTGAGCAACCCACGGGGCTCCCAGGGCTTTGACTCAGGGACCTTGGGGTAAAGCCAAATCCCCACCCCCTAAAAAGAAAATGTGAAATGCTTTTCGGGTTTAAGTGGAAGAATCTTGTTGCTAAAGGTTGAGAAGAGATCAAAACGCCACTTTAAACGCACAAATGGGTGTGCAGCAGTGCTACTGAGGTCTCAGGACCAGTCACAAAGCCGTGGGCCGTGCTGGCCAGGAGAGTACAGACAGTGAGGGACCAGGCTGGGGGCATTGGGGTGAGGGTGACCGCCGCCCTGACCATGTCCTTTGTGGGTTGAGAGGCCCCTCAGGGACTCCAGTGAGCTCGAACTTTGTTCCGTGATGCAGAAACATAAGGGGGAGTGGGAGAAGCCAGTCAGTGGACTCTGACTTGGGACCCAGGCCACAGGCTCAGCTGGGGTGCACACCCCAAAGAAAGGAGGCACCCAAATGAACCCCTGAGCCCCAGAGGAGCGGCAGGCAGGACCTCTGACGGGGTGCACAGCCAAGGAAACGTCTGGCAAAGCACCACGCCTGGCAGGGAGCGCCTGCCTGGAGAGCCCCCAGCAGTGGGTCGGGCGCAGGAGAAATGATCCTTTGCTGGGGAGCTGGGGAGGGAGGACGCAGCGACTTTTTGACCCCAGTTAGGTTGCAAAAATAAACATTGCCATGGCTCCCAGGGGCTGGCTCGAGGGACGCTGAACAGCCTGAGCCCTTGACATCAGGGGTGAAATAGGGCCATTCATCTCTGTTGGTGACGTTTTCGACAGAAGCAGGAAAGTCCCATCCCGGTCACGCCCGATCCTCCTCCCCAAGGCGGTCACCACCTTGGCCGTCAGCACTGACGCTGGTGCTGCCTCTGAACAGGACATCGCCACAAGCACCCTCCTGTCTCTCTGCTTCTCCTGCTCCGTGCTGCGCTGGGGCTCGGATCTGTTGGGATCTGTTGTCCAGAGCACCCACCCCAGGTGGAGATGCTGGGCCGCAGGACCCAGGCGGGCCGGGCTCAGCTGCCTGCCCCACAGTGCACCCGCTTGCAGCCTCCTAGGCGGGGTGCCCTGGGTTCTCCCCGGCAGGCCTTGTCAGACCGGTGCTCAGGGTGGGGCCCACGGTGCAATCTGCATTCCTGAAAGAGGACAGGGAGCCGCTGTTTGTGGGACAGCCCTCCTGGATGCCTGTTGGGGTCCGTTCTGCGCGTTTGGCTCCCAAGTTGCCTTTGCTCTTCCCGATTTGTAGCAGGTCAGCGCCTGTTCTGGACACTGAAGGCCCCTCCACCTGTGGGTCGTCTGTTTTCTTTTTTAACAAGGTCGCCTGTCAAGCTTCATTTCTGCTAACCCGAAGTCATGCAGATTGCCGCCCCCCCCGCCTTGTCTTCTGGGAGCCCCATGGTTTCGTCTTTCGTGTTTAGGGTCCCCAGGACCGATATTCAGGGTTGCTGGGTTGTAGGGCTCAGGGCTCAGGGCTCAGGGTTTATTTTTTGGTGTGTGCACGTGTGTGCTGATGTACGCAGGCACATGTGTGCCTGCATGTGTACAGTTGTGCGCCCACAGCACCGTCAGCCCTGGCATCTGAACCGGATTTCAGTAGGGACCGGCTCATTTCTGGCGGTTGACCAGGACTCCAGCCTACAGAAAGGAGCTCGACTCCATGTGCCGCCCTTAAGCTCTGTGGCCATGTGGAGTCACTTAATCATCCCAATGCTGTATCTGTGGTTCTTGAAGACCCTTTGCATATAAAACCACGCTGTCGGCAAGTAATAAAGTTTTATGTCTTTCTTTCTAATAGGATGCTTTTCGCTTCCCTGTCTTACTCGAGCCAGCCGGACTTCCGGACGTGGGGTCGCTTGACCGATGCAGGGAGGGCGGCTTTGTCTGGTTCCTCTTTGGGGAAAGCTGTGCCTCTTCCCACCGAGCAGAGTGTACTCGAGGTGCTGCAGGACTCCTCGTGAGGTCCAGGACGCTCCCTTCTGTCGTTCTCTGACAATTTGTTTCAATCATGAATTTTCTTTCCTGCATTCGAGTCCTCTTTATTTAATTGATGATTTCTAGCTTAACTCTACTGTCACCTGACCAACCCTACACTTCTGAGTACGGGGCGAACGTCTCCCTGTATTTGGGGCCTTGAGTGTCACTTGATTCTTCCAAGTCCTGGCCCTGCTTTTGAAGCTGGTTGAACTCCAGAGTACCATGCGTTTTGGTTGTATCTTCTTACTGGAGATATCTCCTTGCTGGAGGAGAAAGTGTCTTGCTGTTTTGGGGTACGGTGTTGCTCATCTGTGCAAAAGGCCAAGTTTTTGTGTCCCCCAATAGCGATGTCTTAGTTGCCGCCCTTGTTGCTGAGACACAAAACCCACAATTTAGGGAGCGAGAGGTTTCTTTTGGCTCACGGTCTGTGTGGGCTTTAGTTTGCAGTGGGCTGGCTTCAAGGCGGGATGGC
>RJWT010022032.1:0-17346 GCA_004365215.1 Cuniculus paca
TGTTCTGTTTTGTTTTGTTTTGTTCTATTCTCTTTAGAATAAAAAATTAAAAAGAAAAGAAAATTGAAGGGACATTCAGAAAGAAAAATCATACAACCTATGATTAAAATGCCAAGGTACAAGTAGCATCCCAAATAGTATATTTTCATAATAAATTACATTTTCAACGGGACAAAATATTTATGTATAAAAATTTCATATTAATCATGTATCAATCAAATATATTATATACAAACTTTTGACACATATATCAACCATAAAACTTACAGGAAACAAGAAACATCCTACCTACATAAAACTGACCAAAAATGGATCCAAACAAAACAAAAAGGTTTGACTTAGGATGTAAAAAACTATTATCATGACAATCTTAACAACAAATTTAGGCCTCATGACCCATTAAATCATAATTTTTTTGGAAATGTTTGAAAATTGAAGACCTCAGGACAACTTAAACTTGTACAACTCTCAGATTTACAGAAGACATGTGCCTTGAACAAGAGAATGGGACCATCATAAGATTGATAGAAATAATTCAGTTAAAATCTCTAATTTTTAATTTATTTTTAACTAGTTGTTAGAGGCCATGTAGACTAGTGTGAAATTATAGAAACCCTGGGCCCACAGACACAAGGGGAGTTTGCATCTACTGACAAATCCATATCACAGACTTCACCAGACAATCAAGAGAAAGATGGAGACAGTAAAGAAGCTGGGGAAAGTTCAGTTCCTACAGAACAGAAGATTTACTTCACTAGGGAAAGGAGGCAAATTTTTCAAGGAACAGGGAACCAGTGAAAATTCATTGCAGCTGTAGGAAAGGAAGAATGAAAAAAAAAAAAACTTTTATCACTAGAAGAAGGCAGAAAAATGTCTTCAGCCCCAGAGTTAGATAATGCTTTCAATTTTAAGGGTAAGATTACTGAGAAAATCTCATAAGACGGGATTCAGTGGCCAGACATGGAACCAACACAACAGTCTTTCCTTAAACTCTTCATATAGCTATAGAAGCTCCACTAATTGTTCAATATCTACCTGAAATATTCCCGTGTTTTATTCTCCTGCAAATTTCTCTTAAATTTTTCACTCATTTATTCATTCAACAAACATCTGGGTGTCTGCTGTCTTTAGGCATAGGCTTCTAGCATTCAATGAAATAAAGAAATCCATTACCCCTAGAGTGCCTTCTTATAATTGGAGGCACAAAAATAACCAAATAAATGTATAACGTACAGAAACATTAAGAGGTTAGAGAGACAGGGAGTCAATTTAAACAAGGGTATTCAATACGGACTCATACTGGGGAGACTTAGAAGCTGAGGTAATGGAGGTGATCATTATAATCCCTTATCATTAATCAATTTCATCTTCTGATAAAGAGACTTTTACCAGATAAAATCTAGTCTTTCATTATTCCATCTGTCCACCATCCACAGGCTATGTGAGCCAGGCTCTGACAACCATATTTTAATCTAATCAGATTTTGTGAATTTCATTCTTCACTCTTTTTACACACTTTTAGAGCAAGAATTCTTATTTTGTATAAGAAAGAGAAAATACCAGAGAGAGAGAGAGAAAAAAAAAAGGTACAATTTTGTACATTCATGTCTGATACTTTACAGAATCAGAATTCTCAATGGATATTACAAAAGAGAGGGCAGTTAGTTTATCTTTGATAAAAGAAACCATTTTAAAATTCTAATTAGATGAAAAAGAAATATGATTCTTTAAATTAAATTCTGCAATCACTTCAGTTTAAAATTTCCCTTCTATTAAATTTTGAAAAGGAATAAAACCATATTCAGTACATTAATACTGATACTTTCTTTTTCTATTAGATTCCAAAGAACTGCTGATGAAAAGAAAGAAGGTCTCATCACAAGAGGGAAATTTAATAAGTTCTCGCGAACAATTAAAAAGATTATTTGCATATTTTAGCCCATTGGAGGAAAAAAATACAAGCAGAAAAGGTTTAGCAATAATCACTTGCTGAGAATGAGTAAAAAGGGAAACATTAAATGCTTTTTCTGTTCGTCCTGAAGCCATGCGTAGCATTTCAGGAGGCTTATTAGCATGCACATTGGAGTGACCTGGTTTACCAGTTCTCTGCACTTAGGCAGGTGTTTATTACAGGTGCTCCATCAATGGTATTTATATCCCTCTAAAATAAAATAGGAACACAGAGAAGGCCAATGCTTCATTATGGTCACAGAAGTATATTTTATAACTATGGGAAGAGAGAAATTAAACCCAAAGCAAAGCTTCAGAAACAATTGACAAAATTTCTTCAGAGAGTCTCATCCACGACATTTATTCTTTGTCATATGCCCATTTTCTGGCACGTTGGAGTTATAAAAAATATCTGTTCGAGAGGCTAAGGCAAAAAATATGAAGAAAAGAAACTGGGAAAATAAGGGATTTAAATTCAGAAGTAATTCACTACTTGCTACAGTTTCAAACAAGCAATTTTTTTTCAGTATAGCCATAGATTACAGTGCAATAACATCTACTTTTTACATCTACTTTTTAAGGTTGTTGTAATGATCAAGGAAAATGTATTTTTCTAGTATTGTTTCCTATATATAGAAAGCATTCATTATTTCACGGCCAGAGACATAAAACAATAGTAAACACCAGTGTGTCAGAAATAGGGAAATATTCAAATTACTATCTCAAGTATATTCTTAAGAACTATGCTGTCTTCTCTCACAGCCCAAACGTTGGATTATACCTCTTTCCATATGGAACAGAGAAATTGAAAACACTGATGTACTTTCCATAATATTTGCTCTTGTTGTTCTACATCTCCAGCCCCCTACTTATATCATTTTTTGCTTCCTTTTTATATTTTGGTGGTCCTGGGGATCAAACTCGGGTTACAGGTGGTAAACAAGCATTCTACCATCAAGCTACACCCCTAGGCCAACCTCTGCTCAGTTTTATGTCAGTCACGGTGCTGATAGATTGTGCTAAATCATGCTGACCTTTTTCTCACAAAACATCCAGAAATAGTCTGCTTTTTTGTGTCTCAGAACTTTCTCAGGAGCTACAGCATCTATTTCAAAATACACACACATATCCTGTAAGTACAAGAGAAGAGAGATTGGAGGGTGAAGTAAATGACTCAGGCAATCTTCACCTGATGGAAAAGAAGTCAATATAAAAAGTTCCTATACTTTGGAGGAAAATTCTATAAGGCATTCTTCGTGATTATCAGAGACCCTGTCTATACTCAGTACCAACCGCATGCAACAGGGATCTACAGAATGCATAATGAACTTTTAACCTTTTCTTTTTTGTATCTTCTACCTTGATTGAGATTTCTGGGATCAAAAAACTCCTTACTTTAAGCCAGTTTTACAAGGATGCTGTGAGAAAGACACTTGTTAACAGGAGAAATATCTTTTGTGATATATATCAGAACCACTCAAAATATACAAACTTCATAACTTTACTATATTTAGTTTGAATATCGAAACATGTACCATTTTCACAAGATATTTTATACAGATTGAAAATAAAATATACTTTGGTGGCTTGTTTGTTAGGATGAAAACAATTTGTAAGCAATAGCGAATCACTCAATTATGCAATAGCACATTCACTGAATTGGTTGTATATTAATAAAGTTAATGAACTCTTAAATTGTATGAGAGACTATGATGTAGAAGAGAATCTTTCTTGAAGATTTTTAAAATATTTTTTGACATGATACACTCAAAGATAAATTTTATGTCTCAAGATGGAAAAACTGTAACCGACCAATACTTACAGCATTAATGCTTGACATTTTAAACTTCATAATGAAAGATTTCCAATGTCTATAGAATATAAGTAGTAATATAATGAATTCTTAAGTAACTATCACCCAGTTTTGCAATTATCAACATTTTAATGTCATATTTCATCTATTCTCTGATTTTTTCCATGAGTAAGGCACATTTAAGACACCATTCCATCCATAAATAGGTCAATATTCATTCCTGAAAAAAAGATGCTATTTTTACATAACCATAATGTCATTATCATACCTTAAAAATTTATCATAATAATCCAGTTTTTAAAAAAATGTTCACTCATTTTAAAAACAACTTTATAGTTAGTGCATTTCAGTTAAGATCTCTGAGACCTCTTAAGTTTATTATAGATGCTTTTGAACTTAAAAAAATTACTGAGATTTGGGAGAGAAGATGGCTGCCTATAGGGTGTGGGTGAGGATCTCTGAATTGATGCTGGAGAAAAGTAATTACCCTGAGACCAGTATGAAAAATAACATTTGTTATAGGAGGATAAATGAAAAGAAAATCCAGCTGGGTGTGAGGAGGAAATGGATCACTCTTGAGTCATGCTATTCCATCCCAGATCAGATGTATATGACATCTTGCTAGAGGATGTGAGGATGGAAGCTGGTCCCTCAGTGAAGGGACTGATTGGATTGATTATACTCACAATCACCATATCCTCCCCAATGTGTATAGTGGAGTGAGATACATACAACATGGGGGATTCAGAGAAGCCAAAAGTAGAACAAATTAAACCAGGGCTGGTGGGTGGTAGAATGCAACAGCATTTTATGCAAAATTAATGCACCAGTACCAGTGGGAAGCAGGACTCTTGGGAGAGAGAAGGCTTGCTCATCACAGAAAAAACAAATAGTGACAATGATCAGTCCCTGGCACCTCACACTCCCAGTGAGAGTACTGTGTGTGCAATATTCAGCACCTTACCCAAGGCAGTGGGAAGGTCAGGGAAAAGAACTTTCACAACAAATAGGCAGAGCAGATTTCAAGAATGGAGTCAGAAGAGAGTGAGTTTTCTGGTACTGTTTCTCCAAAAATCAGACAGGCATGAGATAGTGTGAGGTGCTGCTCGCCATCCCATACCAGCAAAGGGAGACTTGCAGCCCAGCCCGGGATTGCCACTAGGTCCTTGCAGCCTGAACTGACAGACAGACATCTGCAGGCAGAAAGAAAGTGAATAGCACCTGGACCAGAGGTTTTGAGCCTTATATTAGGCAAGAAAAGACTGTGGAGACACAGAGAAGTTCACTATTCTTACTTCTCCCAAGTGATTAAAGCACTTAGAGTCATGAATATCTGCAAGGGGTCATGCTCAGAGCACAGGTAGCACTTGACGAATGTTTGGAGGGAGCATCAGCCATCAGGCTTTGGTCAGGTAATTGTCTGACCCACAGGGGGATAATTTTTGGCCACTTGAAATCCAACAGTGATGCCTTTGTAGAGGGGGTTGCGTGAAAACTCCAACTTAATGTTATAACGAATGTGTGAAGATTTTTATTATTTCTATAGTTATTTCGGTAGTTGTAGTTATAGTAGCCTGACTACTGTGTTGGATTTGGGTCAACTTTTTTTGTTGTTGTTGCTATTTTTCTATTTCCTGCTTTCACTTTTTTTTCTTATGGTTCTTATTTCTTTATTGGTATTGGTTGGTTATTATACTCTTAAATTTAAAGATTTTTCCCCTTTGACTGCTACTTGAGTATTTCTTCTCTCCTATCATCTGACTCTCTTCCCTCTTCATCTTTTGCTCTTTTTTCTTCATTATCTTGCTTCCTTGACTTCTGCTTCCTTCTCTCCACATATCCAGCAGCATAAACATAACAGGGGCTCATGTAACTGCATTAGAGTATAAAAATTAACCAGGGTTATAAATTGAAAAGTATTATTTAAGGGCATGTCAGGGTAAACCTTAACAAAACTGGGCTTAGAGTACCAAACAAAATCATCTGCAAATATATTTATAGGTACTGACAATCTCACATTTCTCTCAACCTCTAAATACACTTCTACAATCTGGGAACCTCCTTCTGCCTACACAAATATTCTCTCTAGTTCCCTCAACACTACCCTTTTACCCCAGCTATAAAAATAATTCAAACAGTGTTTGAGCTCCTACTTTTTTTTTTCTTTTTTGCTATACCAAGGATCAAACTCACGACCTCGTGCTTGCCAGGCAGGCGCTTACACCACTGAGCTAAATCCGCAACTGAGCTCCTATTTTTTAACATGCTATTTTTCTTCCCTTTCACTCTTCCCATTAACATACTTTCTTATTTTTGCACTTCCCCTGATCTTCTCTAAGGGTTATTGACAAAAGGGTGAAATTATCAAAACCAGTTTTAATGTTTATACATGATATATGCTTGGATGCTGTTATAACCAGAAGAAATTCTCTCATCACCAAACAGTGATAGAGTCTAGCCCAATTAAATGCAGTAAGTGGAAGTGGTAAGCAATATGAGCCAGCTAGTTCTCTTCTAGGTGTCTAAAACATCATACTACAGCCATATGTGTATACAAAGTTTATAGCAGCACAGTTCATAAATAGCTAAATCCTGGAAGCAGGCAGCATACCTATGAATAGATGAATGAATAAAGAAAATGTGGTATCTATACGTAAAGAAATACTACTTGACTATGAAAAAAGGATAAACTGGAGAAAAATGAATGCATCTGAAAAATATTTGTTTAGTGAAATAAAGCAGTCACACAAGTTTAAATGTTATATGGTATGTCTCATTTGCACAAGGCAAAGTATAACAAAGAACATAATAAAAGATGTATAGAGGGAATCAAGGAGAGAGATCTTTTGCAATTGGGAAGGGTTCTAGGACATCAAGGGTGAAGAAAGAGGAGGAAGGGAAGGAGAAGCAAGTAGAATTAAAATATTCCGTGCACAGGAACTAAATAACTCCAATGAAAATAAACATTATCTGTCATAAACATGAACTAAGAATAATAATAACAGCAGGGATGAAAATGGGGAAAGGGAATTTAGAGATGGAGGGGGTAACTGGGAAAGGGACTGAAAAAAGAGAAACTGTACCACAGCTGCTGTATTAAGTAATGTACCCACTCACCAAGATGAATGTACACATCATGCACTGCCAACATGCACTCATGAAAATTATTGCCTGTTCCCAGTCATAAATATATCTTCATATATTTTTATACAACTTTTATAATTTTAGCTTTTGCATTTAGGTCTGTGATGTCTTAAAACTTTTTCTTATAATGTGAGATAAGAATTTAAATCATTTTTGTTTTTCAACTATATACTCAATTTCTTTTCAAACATTAGTTCAAAGTGCTATTCTCTCTCCAATGGAATTAAGTGTGAAAATTTATTGATGGGATATCGATTTCTGAACCCTCAGTTCTGCTACTTTGGTCAATTTGCTTGCATATACTCTAATATTTAAACTGTCATGATGACCATTATTTCATGTTAATTATTAGGATTATATTGTCAAATCTCTCAAATTTTTCTTTTCTCAATTTTTTTTCTGATTTCTGGGGGTCTATATTTATTGTTTGGGGAGTTTTCATTGGTTCACAAGTCCATGTTGTTTATGTAATTAGCACTTTATTTTCTACAAATAAAGCCTACTAGAATTTTTGTCAAATACTTTCTAATTTTTCCACTTCCTCTGCCCTTCTCTAAGGGGTACTGACAAAAGGGTGAAATTATCAAAACCAGTTTTAGTGTTTATGCATGATATTGCTTGGATCTGTTGCAGAAATTCATCACCAGTGACAGAGTCTAACCCAACTAAATGGAATAAGTGGAAGTTTAGGTTGAATCCATTTCTAAATATCAACAGCGAATATTCCTATTCATAAACGTGGTATATCAATTTAGCTTGATCTTTTATTTATTTCAGCATATTTGGCAGTTTTGTTTATTTTTGTTTAATTTGTTTTCCTTTTTTCATTATTGGCATATGTTTGCAGTGAATAACAATTATATTACTTATATGGAGTTGGTACGTACATACACTCATATAACACATTTAATTCTTTTACTCAACCTTTCTCCTATGCTACTTCCACCCTTTCTTCATCTCTTGATCCCCTTCCCTTTTCCAAAAGCTCTATTTCCATATTTCCTCTCCTCCTATATTTTGCTCTTTATTATTTTTGGTTTATCATATAAGAGAAACCATGTGATATTTAAGCTGTGTGCCTAATTTATTTCAGTTGACATTATGGTCTCTAGGTTTATCCATTTTCCCACCAATGACTCAAGTTTATTCTTCTATAAGGCAGAGCAGTACCACACTGTATACAAATGTCACATTTTCTTTTGCATTCCTCTGTTGATGGATATATTGACTGCTTGTTAAGTGTATATGTCTTATACATATTACATTAACTTTATTTGCAAGTATTTAATATTTTTGCTTCTACTTTTCAATATTAGTTTTTTTCCATTTATTTGTTCCAACCGATGTTTTGTTTTGTTTTGTTTTGTTTTGTTTTGTTTTGTTTTGTTTTTTGTTTTTGTACCTGTGATCGAACTCACAACCTCAGACTTGCCACACAGGCACTTAAGCCACTGAGCTAAATCTCTGGCATCCCAACTGGCTTTTTAATTACAACTCGTTTTTGTATATTAGGCTAGAGTACTGGAACCTTGATAAATTCACTCAGTTTAGGTTTGTTTATTTTTGTAAGTTTCTTAGAATTTCTCCAACACTGAAAATGTATATGCTTCTTTCATTCCATGATATTATTAGTCCAACTGAGCAAAAGACAGAAAAGTCACATTGTTGATCTATTATTGTATAGCAACTAAAGGAAGGAACGTGTGCCCCACCTATGCTTTTTTAAAACAAAAATGTTATAACAAATATTAAAAAATAAAAGCAGTTTTGTTGCCTAGGTATATTACTTAAGTCTCTGACTTGCAAGCAAGTTCTTTCCCAGAGGAATGTTTGTAAATTGGATTTGTTCATAAGTTCAACAAAGTGAATCCTACACAACTCTGATACAAATATACAATGCATATTGCTTTGTGCTTCCTAGCATACCCTCCACATCACTGCTGCTTTTTCTCTTACTTCCAGACATCTTGGGCTCTGACTAAGCACTGTACTGCTCTGCACTATCACATTGTACAGTGAACACACAGCAGCATGACTGTGGCAATATCTGGCAGACACGTGGGCTACTTTCATGATTTGTTTGCACATATAAATGTTCATGATGTGAGGTCTGTTCGTATTCGTGAAACTTTGAAATTCAAATATTCATAAGTTGGGGACTTACTGTATATTTTTGCCTGGCTCGACAATTCCTCTTCACTCAGTGTGTACCAGACAAGTCAAAAGGTTGGACATGGCTCAAAGCATGTATTTTTCAAAAGTGATTCTCTTTCATATCACTAGACAGATACTCTCAGATCCTAAATGCAGAGTCACATGTATATTGATATAGTGCTATTTACACCAAGTAAGCTCCTAACTAAATATTAATCTTTTGTATTTTCTATTTTATGACTATGTAAATACATAAGAACATTATTTCTTTACCAGGCAAGAAAGATATGCTAAAAACTAGTCAAAACTAGTAAGAGGATCTTCCCATCTACTGTAGAGTCATACATGTAAACAGAATGTTGAAGCATTCACTATGAAAGATTTTAGTTGTCACCAATGTCAGCAGAGCATCTATTGTGGCAAGAATAAAGTATCTGAATTGAAATTTTTACGAACTACCAGAGGAAGTTACACATGAGTTGTCAATTCAAATAAATATTAGAAAATATAAAATTGGTCCCATGGATATAATTTTCTCTTTCTCAGCTGTTGGATGGTATTGATTAACTTTGAGCTTGTCATAAATCTATGCTATAACGTTTTCTATCATCATTTGGAGCCTGCTGCTTCTCTTAGAAAGCACATCTCCAGATAAATCTTGCTGGTGTGAAATTTTGTCTTGCTTATCAAACAAGTAAAGTCATAATGTGTATTCTATGACCAGTAGTCTGGCAAAAAGGATATGTGATGTTCACTGTTAATCTGCATATCGTTTGAACAAGTGACATTGATATGGCATTGAGAAATTAGCCCTACAAAAGGAAACAAAGACAGCACTTGAACATGCTTTGTATTTTATTTTTTTCTGTGGTGATACTGAGTTAGTCCCAACCTGCAGGTACTCACAAGGGAGAGATGCATCCAAAGATGCCAGTCTTCCTGTGTTCAATTATGAACAGCATGCATTGTATCTGCTGCCCACCTGATGTGGAAAGATACGTGAGTAATTAATTTGTAGAAATGAAATGAAATAAAAAAATCTCTTTTATTTCACTATGGTAGAAGTAAAATAGGATGAGAATTCTGTACATTATTTTTAAACAGTGTTAAAATTAGCATAATCTGTAATGGTATGGCAAGCACAGAGATGCTAAATTGTTCTCTCTCACTCTCAAGAGAAACATCTTTTTGTAGAGCTTGTTACATGAAATAAACAGATGTATGATGAATGGAAAATGAATATAAACTGTACCAATACACAAGAGACAGAGTCCAACCTTAGTATTTTTCTTTTATTTGAGAGATGAAGTTATGAAGACTAGTAATATTATGAACAATAGTAATAGAATGAACTCACATCTAAATATTGCTCAGTTTAACAAATACAATATTAATAATAATTTACGAGCTTCCAAAGGAGCTTATCATAAAGTCTTTACTTTGCCTTTTCTTCTGAGTTAAATGTTTACATTTTATTCCCCTATAGATGAATTTATGTTTTTTTTTTTTTTTTTTTTTTTGTGGCGCTGGGGATTGAGCTAATGACCTCACACTTGCCACGCAAGGGCTTAGGCCACTGAGCTAGATCCCCGGCCTTATAGATGAATTTACATATTCCTTAATGGATGTTATTCAATTTTACAGTGTTTCATAAAACTTTCTAAAAATAGATTATAGAACTTCATAAAATATTAGCCTTTTATGAATCATTCTTTTGCATGGTTTTCAAAACATGTTTATGAGATTTATTCAATCTGTTCAAGTTTGATTCTTTGTTCCTGTTGCATAGTAGTACATTGTTTGAACATATGACAATTTATTTTCTTGCATTCATTAATGGGCAGGTTAGTTGTCTCTAAATTTCTTACTACTACAAAATTTGGTATGCACAATCTGATAAATTTCTGCTGGATGACATATACAGTAATTGCACTCAGAAGTGGAATATTTTGGTCATTTTAAACTTCACTGTAATGGCACAAATTTCCAAAATAATTGCCCCAGTTAACATTAACCCTAGAAATGTACACTGATTTTTTTTATATCATCTACTTATATGCTATCACTCTTAAAATTTTGCTTGCCATAGGTAAGAAGTAATGTATTATTTTAAATATTCATTTCAATTATTGTTTTGAGAATCTTAACAAACATTTATAGGTGAATCATGTGCCCTCTTTCAATCAATATCTATTCACACTTTTGGTCACTTTTGAATTATTATATTTCATTTATTTATTTATAGGATGTCATTATATATTTTGGACATTAACACTCCCTCAGCAATATGTACTATAACTATCTTCTCCCAATCTATGAATTTTCCTCACAGTCTTCATAATGTCTTTCAATAAATAACTATTTTAAATTTTATTTTATTTTATTTTTATTCATGTTTTGAAGAGAAAAAAATAAAAATAACAATGAAACAGTTTTAAAACAGGTTAATAGAGTTATAATAAATTGCATATTGTTGTCTCCATAGTAGTTATTCAGAGTACAAGATATAGATATGAGATCTTGTCCTAATAATATTAGCACAAACTTTTCTTTTCAGTGAAGCAAGAGAAACTAGCTATGTGACTATCCTAGCTATCTTGTGTACAAATATATTTTTTCTTTTCCCTTTCTTCCTTTCCTATTTCCCTCTTCATAGTTTGTCTTTGCTTTTGAAGATTTTATTCCCAATTCACAATATGTATTGTAAATTTTGGATCTTATTTACTCGTTCAATTTCTCATACTAGTGAGAAAATACGTTTACACATATGGGTCTGATTTATTTCACTGATAAGTATGGTCATGAGTTGTATTCATTTACATATAAAAGTCTCCAGTTTACCCTTCTTTATGGATGAGTTGTACTCCATTGTATAAAAAATCACATCTTTTTTATCCTTTCCTTGTTTGATAGGTGTTTCAATTGTTATCAAAACTTAACTATTAAGAAATGTGCTGCTATAAATATGGGTTCACATATATCGCTGTGGCATGATGTTTTTAATTCTTCTAGGAAGATACATGAAAGGGGAGTAGCTGGTTAAATGAAAACTCTAACCCTAGTTTTCAAAGGAATCTCCACACTGATTTTCACAGTGGTTACACCAGTCTACACTCCTATCAACAGTGGAGAAAAGTTCTTTCTTCCCTACAACCTGCCAGCATTCATTATTGGTTGATTTTTTGATGATAGCCGTTCTTTCTGGGGTGAGATGTAATCTCAGTATTGTTTTAATTTGCATCTCCTGAATGACCAATAATGTTGAACATATTTTCATGTATTTACTTGTCATTTGTATTTTTCATCTGAGAATTGTGTATTCATCTAAGAAGCCCATTTTTAGATTGAGTCTTTGAAATTGGGGAGTCTGACTATTTTCAATTCTTTATTTGCTCTAGATATAAATCCTTTGTCTGAGGGACAGCTTGCTATAATTTTCTCCCAATCTGTGGCTTGTCTTTTCACTCTGTTGGTGATTCCTTTTGTTGTACAAATACTTTGTAATAAAGTGAGATTGCATTTGTTGATTCTTTGTAGTATTTCCTGTGCAGTCTGGGTTATGTTCATGAAGTCTTTGCCTACACTTATGTATTCAAGATTTCTTTCTCTTTTCTCTTCCAGTAAATTTAATATTTCTATTTTAATATTTAGATCTTTGATTCCTTACACTTTAGTTTACTGCTTGATAATAGACATAGGTCTAGTTTTAGTATGGCATCTGGAAAGTCAGTTTTTTGAGCACCATTTATTAAAGAGATTACCTATAGTACCCTAAAAAAGGAGGCCTAGGAGGATATCAGAAAATAGAAAGATATCCCTTGCTCTTTGGTAGAACGAACCGACATAGTTGAAATGGTCATACTCCCAAAACTGCTATAGAGTTTCAGTGCAATCTCAATCAAAATACAATTAGCACACCTCACAGATCTAGAGAAAATATTCCTAAAATTCATTTGGAACCAGAAGAGACCTAAAGTAGTAAAAGCAATTCTGGGCAGCAAAGGCAAATCAGGGGGAATCACAATTTCGGACCTGATTTTTACTATAATTCTACTACAATAAAGTCAATGTGGTATTGACAAAACAAAAACAAAAGCAAAAACAAACAAGTCTCCTGAGGATCAGTGGAACAGAACAGAAGATGTAGACACAACCCCAAACATACTCAACCACCTTATCTTTGACAAAGGAGTCAAACATGTTCTTAATTTTAATGTTGTGTCAAATTATTATTGCTTTAGTTTATGATATACATCTTTGGAATCATAAACATAGTCTCTGATATAAAACTTAGGTTCTCTTTTTATTTTTAGGTAAAATAGTACTGATTTTTGCCTATGAAGTAAGAAAGAATCAGGTTTAGTTTTATCATGTTTGGCTATGTAACATATAGGTTATATATTTATATATAAATTATATATTTTTTTGTGAAAATTAAATTATTTTTTGTTTATCTTTCCAGAAATCTTATTGTATGGCCCTTGTAAATTATCTGAGTAATTTATTCTTTAACAATTTTGTTACTATTATAGTCAAGTTAAAAAAATCATTCTATTTTCATTGCTATGTATTAAACAAGACTAATTTGAATATATTCATATTCATTAGAAACATTAAAAGTATTTTATTTTTAATATTTTGTTGACTTATCCATGTTGTGGACCGTGTTAGAATTTTCTTCTCTTTTGAGGTAGAGTAATAATTCATTGTATGTATATATCACATTTTGTTGATCATTCATTTGTCAATGCATTCCAGACTATTTCAATTTGTTGATGATTGAAAATAATACCCCTAGTGCAGGGCCTGGTAGGGTCCCCAACCAGCTGAAGAGTGTCAGTGTGCAACATGGAACCTGGTAGAGGCCCATCCAGCAAACTCCACCCAGCTGGCGAGTCTAGGTGCACCATATGGGGTCTGCTAAAGCCCTGCCCTGGGACCTCAACCAGCCAGGGAGTGTCAGATCACTTTAAGGGACCTGGTAGGGACCCACTATGAGACCCCAACCAGGCAGAGAGCTTTGGAGCACCATGCCAGGCCTGCTAAAGGTCCACCCAGTGAACTCCACCCAGCTGGGGAGCTTCTGTGGTGCTACAAGGCATGCTAAAGCCCAGCCCCATGACCCCAACCAGCCAAGGAGCATTAAAACACTGTGGAAGGCTTAGAAAAGCCCTACCCCATGACCAAAACCAACAAGAGAGTGTCAGTTTGCCACACAGGACCTGGTAAAGACCCACCCAGTGAACCCCATGCAGCCAGGGATCTTTGGTGCACCACACAGGGCCTGGGAAAGGCCCACCTGATGACTTCTACTCAGCTGGGGAGACCCCTTCCTCTATGGACAAGCAATGCCAACTCAGGAAACAACTGAGACTTTGCATTTCACTGTCCCTGAGGAATACAGGAAAATGACAAAACAGAGGAGCAAAATGTAATCTCAAACCTCTAGGGCACCTCAGACAAGTCTAGGAGACTTGGACATAGAAAAAAATGCAAATTACACACCTGAAACTTCTCAAATAATAGCAACTGAAGTAAAGAAACAACTCCATGAAGCTGTAAGGAAATCAGATCAGAAATAATCCCCCAGGTAAAACAAGAAATGATAAACACAATGAAAGAAATACTGACTCCATCTAAATAAGAGTTAAAAAAAATAGAGAACCACGAAAATGATGGAAACCTTGAATGAACAATATAGGAAACAATTAGAGTGCATAAAACAGATTCAAAGAGATATCCAGGAAATCAAAACTTCCATTGAAAGTTGGCAAAACTGCTTGAATAAATGTGAAGATAGACTTTCATACCTTGAAGACAAGTTTGTAGCTGGTGATCAGCAAATGAAAGATCTTTTAAAACTAACAAGGAATCAGGAAATAATTCAACAGTTGAAAGAGGATGTGAAGAAAACCGATATAAATTTGACAGGCATAAATGAAAACAGAGTCAACACAAAAGATATAAAAAGATTATTTACAGAAGTAACAGCAGAAATTTTCCAAAGCATGGGAAAAGAAACTGACATACAGATAAGTGAAGCATATAGAACTCTAATTAGCAATAACCAAAATAAATCTACACCAGACATATAATAATCAACATCCCAGAAATTCAACATCAGAACAGAATATTAAAAGCTGTTAGAGAAAAGAAACAAATCACCTATAAAGGAAATCCCATCAGAATCACAGCAGACTTCTCAACACAGTCAAGTCAAGAAGAGCATGGAGTGAAGTATTTTAACTCAGAAATGTTCAGATACCAACTTTGTGTCATAAACTATGCAAACATTTTAACCTCCTGGCTATATCTCCACTGTTGAGAATTTCTCAGAATGAAGTGCAATAGATGACATTCTTTCGAGAGGTTGTTTTTCTATATTCTTTAAATCTTTGGAGCCATGTGGCCTCACTTAACTAAATCAAAACAACACAGAACAAAACAGTATGAAGGATACTATGCAAAATTTGAGATTTTTGGATGATATTTCTCATCCCATGACCCTAAGACAACAAGATGCACAGACATAACTGGGCTGGCCTGCTAGAGACTCAAAGACACCAGGGGACTAAACAGGCCATTTCAGCTAATGTACCCTAGGATAAAGTATCCCTAGCCAATCAGGGAGCTGGATATATATGTGCATGAGTAAGCACAACGATCAGGTGAAGGACTTTCTGGCTGACTGGAAAGAAAATGCTGATTCATAAAATTGTGATCTACATGTTTAGCTATTGTTGCAAGCCTTTATGTTGATGATAACTCTGTGAAGTCATGAAATCCACTTAATAAAGTTTTCCTAAAAGTATGGACCCAAAATATCATGGCTTCCAATTGGAGTATTGCTACGGACCCTGTTCTACATTCTGCAAAAGTGTCTGCATATTGAGTCTGTGATAAAGGAGTATAGAAACAAAGAAAATAAGAAGGGTACAAAGAAGATGATGGCTATATATTTAACTAAACTAGGAAGGGCTAAAATTGATAACCTTTATGGTTTTAATTCATAAGCCTATTTTACCCTCAATTTAGTTTTATGCCTTCAAAATTTCTTTCCATCTTTATAGATTTTGTAAAAGAACTAATTTCTCTTGAAATTTTAGAGTTGCTTTTTCATCCAATTAAACCTTGATGCCAGGGTAACTGAAGCTGTTACCAGTTGACTGTCCTGCATATCTTGGCCAACTGAATATATTCTGTGTTTCTTTATCTGCCTTAGATGAATTATTCATTGACTGAACTCACATTTCCAGGAACACAGATGGAAAATGGTTTTAAAAATGTGCCCTCTAATAGAGGGCTCCATTTTTGTCCTCATTAAATGTCTTTGTATAGTCAGCTATTGCTTCTAACCAACCACAGGTGTGCCCTAGGTTCTTTTACTCTCCCGTAATCTTCTCTTTTCTATACTTGAGCTTGTTATTCTAGAAACATTTGCAGTCCTCATATTTGGAATATTTTATGGGCTTTCCTTTGCCAAATGAAAATTAGAAAATGTAGTACAATTCCTTTCTTTCCAACTTGTCTTCTTCCTTCTTTCTTCTCTTCCATCCTTTGTTCCTTCAATTTTCAGAATACTCAATTTATTGTGTTTTTTTATCAATGTGGCTTTATGTCAAATTTATTATTAAATTCTCACTTCTTTTAACTATTTTGTGCTTTGAGCCCATAAAATTGTTTACCTAAATTACATTTTGCATAGTAGAAAAAAAGAAATTTGAAGTCATACAATTTAATCCAGGCTTTACCATGTTCTTGTTAAGAAACCAGTAATGGCTATGTCTAGATCTTTTAGATACTTAAGACTGAAATTTTTGAATTTTATGATTAATTTATATCATGCATTTTAAGACTGAGATTCTATATCTATCTATCTATCTATCTATCTATCTATCTATCTATCATGTCTGTATACATTCCAAACATTCTTCAGGGAGCACCACCAGAGGCTTTTGTTCATCATAATGGTGTTTTAACTTACATCAGAGGCAAATTGTCTTTATATAAAAGAAAATATTTCTACTTCAAGACTCAAAGTTTTTTTTTTTCATTTCATTCTAAAGCACATTTTTTACTTTACAGGCTTGGTACATATATTTTCCAAGAAATCAGAGTATTATCTGAAGTACAATGTAAGATATATATCTAAAGTAGATGTTGTGCAGACAAAAGGTTAACCTTTATTCTTTGTTTTCCCTTTATCATCCCTTATTTCCTCTTGTAATCTTTGGTAACTGAGAAAAATGTAATAAGGAAATTTTAAGGGTAATTATCATTATCCC
>RJWT010022033.1:0-17345 GCA_004365215.1 Cuniculus paca
CAGGTAAACATTTCTCCTGAAGTCAGTGCCGGCCTGCCCTGCCCAGTCCTCCATTCACCCTTGGTTGGCTCGTATGGTCCTTGACCTAGCCGGCAGCACCGAGGGGGGATCTGCCTGCTGGAGCACCCTGCACCTAACTTGAGCTCCAAACTGCCCTCGCTTTACACTGCACCAGGCATCTAGGGCCTTCGCCCATGGGAGTGCGTATTCTTCTCTTATTGGAGGGATGCCAGGCCACGGAAACTCACTGCCCAGACGAGGCAGGGAGGGCACGAGCCCAGGGAGCCCTGCTGGCGCAGCCTTCTTACTTGTAAGCCTTGGTGTTGTACGCCTTCTCCCCGGGAAAACCAAACATGCCGCACACCACGTGGGAATTCTTAGCCGTCCAGTGCTTGTCGCAGATCTGCTTCCAGGTCTTGCCCACCTTCACCTCCACGTAGCCCTCTGTCACTGGGGTGCGATGGCGGAAGGCGGAGAGGATGGGGCGGATCCTGATGTCTTCCACCTGGATATTCAGGTTCTGGGAAGAAGGGGACGAAGAAGGAGAGGGGTTATAGCTCTGGTCTGGCCTGGGGGGAGGGTATCAGGCAAGGTCCTTCCTCGCTGCCCACAGGCTGGTGCGCTGCTGGCCGGCCTCTGTCGCAGGCTGTGCAGGCGGCTACGGGCACTCCTGGTGAGCACGCACACGGCACCGTTACGGGGTGCCACACGTGGGAAGTGGCAGGGCTGCAGGGACTGAGGTAGGAGTGGGGGTGGCCCGAAGCAATCTAAAAGCCTTGGGGGACCCTGGAAGCTCCCCTACAGGCTGTCAAAAAAAGCAGGGAGCTGTGAGCAATAGCATTTTCTGTCAGGGGCGTCAGAAATCAGAGCATGAGAGCAAGGGCTGTTTTTGAATTTTCGATGTCAAATAATTTAGATTTTGCGTTTGACTCCAGTGTGTGCATGCGTGCCTGTATGTTCTCCCCAGTCATCTCTCTAACTGGCATTCCTGGCAGGTAAACTCCAAGTCTCCTGCAGCTGGTGGTACATCTCGCACGCCCCCTCATTCGTGGGGTAGGACACCTCTGTTCAGACACCCAGAGCCTTAAAGCGGATGCAGGGACCCTCAGTGTCAAACCTGTCATGTGCTGGCCCCGGCCTGGAAATGGAGGAGGTAGGTAGGGTTGGGGACAGTCATCTGGCTGTGGCAAAGCGGAACCCTCCTGGAGGAGTGGGAGAAGGCTGGACGGGAGGGTGGTGGGAAGGCCCCTCCTCCCTGCCTCATAGCCGCTCCCCGCCACCCTCAGCTGGGAAGTCTCAAGTCTCCTTACCACACCTACACCAGAGTCCCAGGGATCTGGCAGAAGAGGGGGCCTCCAGAGGCCACAGTGAATGAGAGGAATGGGGGTGGGGGTGCCCAGAGCTACAGCGTCACTGTTCACACCTCTCCAAGGCATGCCCCACCAGGCCCCAAATGCTAAGGTAGCACCCTCTGGAATCTCTGATGTCCACCAGTTTGTGCCCTTGTCCTGATGGGGCCCTTGCCAGCTCTTGCCACAGTGCGTGGCTGAGTCCCTGCCTCTATCCATCTGGCAGCCACCAGAGAGCTCTGTGCAACACATCCCTCTTACCTCATCTGCCAAAAGGCTCCTCTTGGTCTATGTAATGCCCAAATGACTGAGTGAGAAGTCCACGGCCCTTCATCACTGATCCCACCAACTCCTCCAAATCCTTCAACATCCCCAGCTCCAAATCAACTCTCAGATACCACTAACTGCAGTTATGTCATAGTAACAGCCACTGGGAGTGCTTACCAGGGCCAAGCCCTATGCCAGTTCCTTTCTGTGCATCCTCTTCCTTAATCCTCAAGCTGGATAATCAGGTGGCCCGTAGCACTGCATTCCCATTTGACAGATCAGAAAACCAGTAGACTTCAATTTCCTCCACAAGGCCACCCTGGTGTGTACCCTGTGCTGGGAGGGAGCGGTGGGGCTGGTGACAGCCAGGCTGGAAGGCAGGAACCGGGTGGCCTGACAGCACCAGCCTGTCCAGCCAGGATGCAAATGAACCACGAGGTTGAAGAGAACCATTATTTGAGTGCCCGAGGAGGATTCATGTCTCCTCCTGCGGGCTTCCAGGTTCCGAGCCAGGTCCTGCCCCACAAGTCCTGCAAGGTGATGGAAAGTATGCAGCCCAGAGTGATGGCATTTGGCCCTGCTTTCCTTCCTCGCA
Source organism: Cuniculus paca (assembly GCA_004365215.1). Classification (NCBI taxonomy): domain Eukaryota; kingdom Metazoa; phylum Chordata; class Mammalia; order Rodentia; family Cuniculidae; genus Cuniculus; species Cuniculus paca. Next base: position 2,212 of record RJWT010022033.1, read on the forward strand.
GAGCAGAGGAAAGCGGCCAGGAGGAGGCTTATGTTTTCCAGCCTGGATCCTGGATCCTTTACAGCCATCATTCAGGCCACAAGACCCATGCTACTGAGACACGTGGACAAGCACGAGCCAAAAAGGGACCTGAGGTCTGCTCCCATCCACAGGTCAGTCCTCTCCGGCCTCCGTCCACCTCAGGAGGCCGCTGGCATTCCACACATTCCAGTGTGGAATGTGTCATGCCCAGGAAAAAGTTGAGGCTGACCTCATTCCATTCACATCCTCTCCCAGCTTTGGGTAGCAGCGCGGGCTCAAGGACTGGAGACGTGAGCCCTGGCACGGCACTAGAGGACGAGGAAGGCCCAGCCAGGGGGGCTTAACTGACCTCCAGGGAAGGGCCAAGCTGGCCACAGGGCTGGAGGCCAGCACATGCTCCCAGGAACCTGGCCTTGCTCCTGTCCCAGTGCAGGACAGGTCCCCTCTGCAAGGCAGGCTCCAGGTTGCAGGCACTTGGCATGGAGAAGGGAAAGGGCAAGCCTCAGCTGTCACCATCCTCATTCTTACATCACAGCACCACTTAGGTGTGTGTGTGTGTGTGTGTGTGTGTGCACTACGTCTCTCTGTGTGCCAGTTCCATCCGAGTCTCTCTGTGCGCCTGAATCTGTATGTGTGTCCCTGGGAGCTGGTTTCTGCATTTGTGTGTGCCCGAGTGCATGATCACATGGCAAGTGCTATGTGTGCGTCTGTGTGTGAATGGTGGTGTGTGCGTGATGGCACATGTGGGCCTCAGCATGGACGGAGTGTGTGTGTCTGTGTCTGTGAGTGAGGAAAAAAGGAAAGAGACTGTCCCCTCCAACACCTTAAGAAGGCAATCTTGGGGTCTGGGCTGATTCCTCCACTGTGGAACATCTCCACTTCTTACTCCATGGGACCAAGTGCGTTCCATGCTGGAAGGCCTGAATCTGTCTCATTCATTCATTCACTCAACAAAATATAGACTGGGTCCTCCGTGGGCTTTGCCAGGCTTCCTTCCTGCACCCCAACCACAGTGCCCTATCTTCTTTACATAGTGACTTCGATGGCCAGTGTTCCTCGAATGCCAACCGTGTGCCAGGCTCTGTGCATAGAACTTGACATCCATCCCTTCACTCATCTCCCGTGACATCTGTGAGCAGGCTAATGGGGTATTTGTCTGTAGGGGAAAACTTAATGAGCTTTTACAACCTGTCCAAGTTCACACAGCCAATAAGCAGGTAAACAGGGAAGAAAATCAAGTTCTGACCTTGAACACAAGTTTCTGGCTCACAGTGACCACTGGCCTCCAAGTAGCGCTGGTATTGTGCGTCCACGTCTCGCATCTGCCACATAGGGTGGGCCTTGGGTGTCGCACTTCCGGGTGGTCCCTTTCAGGCCTGCTGGGCACTGTACGTACTGCACATTGGAAGTCCAGGACTCCACCCAGCAGGGCAGTGAGTCAGGCGGCTTGTGTATGTGCACTCGCAGCTGCTCTGGGTCTCCGGGCAGCAGGAGGCGACAGGGCAGCCCTCTGCACACGCCCTCTGCGCTCCTGCAAGGCAAGCAGCTCCTCTGGGCTGCTGCAGACCTCTGGGTTGGAAGCTGCATGCACGCATGCACGACCTCCTTTCTACCTCACTGCTGTGGAATCCCTTCTGTAACCACAAGTGCTAGGACTTTCTTTTTCCCAGAAGCTCAGCCCAGAAAGAGACGATTTGAAACATTAAAATAGACACTTTAACACTAAAATAGACTTCTTTAATGAAGGGCTCTCAGGACTTGCTTGTTTAAAATTAAACCCAATATAGTCCAGAAGGATGACAACCATCTGGCTTATTTTAAAATTCAATTTAAAATCTGTATGCTGTGCCTCCTGCCAGAGACCACAATGGCCGAGGCTCCCTAAAGACTCACAGGAGGCCCACACTTGTCCTACATGGGACCTGTCACATCCCAGCACTCAGGGAGGCCCAGGGAGTGATCAGCACCACTTGTATAAGGGAAAATCAAGGCACAGAGAGGCTAGGCAAGTACCGGCTTCAGCCGAGTGGCTTAGTGGAAAGTAGGGCTAAGGAGGGAAGAGCCGAGGTAGGATAGCCAGGCTTGAGCCTGAATGACATTTAACTTCTGCAGCATCTGTCGATGACTTGCAAATTCCAGAACATGCCAGTCTGGGGCTGTCACCAACAAGGAAGAATCATGCAATTTTAAAATCTCTCTGGAGATTGCATCAGCAACAAAGCAAGCCTGCAAGAATCTACCAAGAGTGTGGCGAAAAGCTCAGCACTAAGCAGGCTGCTTCCTGAGGGTCATGTTTGTAGGCCCCAATTGTGTTCTCTTTCTCTTTTCCAGAAGATGCCTTTTAATGTCACCCCAGGTCCTTCCACTGTAGAGTCACAACATCCCATTACAACAGCTTCCCAACGGACTAACTGGTGTGTTCTAGGGCCCTCTGTTCCCATGGCATGCCTATGTCCACCACTAATGAGTTCCTATATCTTGCTCTCAAAGATCACAGCTTTATTTGACTTTTTTTTTTTTAAAAGAATGGCCTATGACATTCAGACCCATCTCCCTCACAGCCATCATGCAGCTTCTCAGCAGCCCAAACCTGACACACTCCAGACGCCCTCAATACTAAGTGAGTTTTCATGAGCCACTGACCCATGCTCCTGCAGACCACAAGGCTTGAAGCATCCTTTGCCCGTGCTCTCTTCCTAGAGCTCATCGGCCATTTGGCCCCACTGATGCCTGTTCTGTCCCCATCAGTTTTCCGCCCACACTTCTGGTGCCCAGCCAGGCGTGCAAGGAGAATCGTGGAAGTCCTTCTCTGCACTGGGTTGACCTCTAATTCAGTCCACAGATGTTCATCCACATTGACCCCGGCATCCACATGTGACTCGCTTAGCCTTTCCTGTAGCTTCTCAAGGCCTGAGGCTCAACCCACTCTCTGCAATTCTCTATTCCTCTTCTCTCTACCTCTCACAATCCTACAAACCCTCTAGGTCAAATTTAATCACAAGCCTGACATGGTGGCCCACGCCGATAATCCCAGCACTCAGGAGGCTGATGCAGGAGGATTGCTTCAAGTTCAAGGTCAACCTGGGCTACATAGTGAACTCCAAGCTAGCCTGAGCTACACAGTGAGATGCTTTCTCTCAAAAAAAAAAAAAAAGGAAAAAAAGAATTAATCACACATTCATTCATAAATATGTATTGAGCGCTACTATGTCCCAGTCATTGCATGAGACCTTGGGACACACGGACCAACCACATAGGCAAGTTTCTTGCTAACACAAAGTTCTGGATCCAGAGAGGGAGAGATTGCACTGTGTTCTCTATGCAGCCCCTCCTTTGTCTTCAAATATCTCATCCAAGTGGGTTTGAAGTTTTGTTTTATTCCCCTAGCATTAGCTTCTGATTCCCTCATTTAGTCCTGGGCTTACACCAACTGCCTGCACTAGCACTGCAGACAGCTCAGTGAGGTGGAGACTGACAGCTGGCTAGAAATTACCAGGCCCGAGATAAGAGTCAGAACAGAGATGCGGCAAACCAGGCCTGTGGTCAAGGGCCGCACTGGGAGAAACGAGGCCCCAAGATGGAGACAGGATGGCTAGGCCCGCAGAGATAAACAGCAGCTCAGCACTGTCCTGTGACCAGTGCCATCTGGCCCAGCAAGTCCCCCAACCCCAACAATGTAACAGACACACAGAAACAATGCAACACCATGTAGCTAGATGACCAAAGCACCAACCCTCACTCCTGAGCTTTCAGGAAACATCTTAGCTCTTCTCTGAACTACGGTATTTCCCTGAAAATAAGACCAACTGAGTCTTATTACTACTTTTTACTTCAAGAAACTCAATAGGGCTTATTTCCAGGGGATGTCTTGTTTTTTCATATGCAACAATCTACACTTATGCATTTATTGGCATATAAAATTTACTCAAATACAGTCATGTCATCTTCTTCTGGAACATCGTCATAGCTCTCTAAACCCCAAATTCTGTGCAATGCCATTTCCCGTAGAACCACTGGCCCCAATTTCTCATGTCCAGCAATAGAGCTCGCCTTCAATGAGCACGTCCAGTCCACGCAGCCTGATCATAGTACACTGAAAACACAGCTGTCGGTATTTTATCCCATGAATTCTTCCCCCAAGTCACAACCTCTTGCAGGCCGGGCTTCACAGAGTCTCCATTAAATTGGGTGTCAATGGAAGACTTAGGAGACCGGAATGGCAATAAAAATGACAGTTAAGAATGACAGTCCACACAAAAGCAATGAAAAATTGCAGTCTCCAAAATTCAGAAAATGTTTATTTCACACAAGCATGCTAGGTACATCCACTGCAACGTGTGACGTTTTGAACTACGAAGATTTACATTAGACGCAGCTATGTCTGTGCATTATCGAGGGTGCACATTATTCGTGCACTGTGCCGGCACTCGCTTTGGTTGTCTGGCAGAAGTCTTAAGGTCACCTGTTCACATAGGCATTTACCTCTCATCCAAAGGCACCTGCTTGGGGATTTATGACTATAATTTATAGTATCATTTTAAGTACTGATGCCAATATTATTTATTTTTCATTATATATTATTATTTTATAATTCAATACATCTGTTATGTAAATGTGCCATCTGGTTGAAGATCTTAACCAGGGTTTAATTTGGGGTACAGTTTATACATGTATTATAATAAACGTCCTGAAAAACCATGCTAGGGCCTATTTTCTGGTTAGGTCTTATTTTCGGGGGAAATATGGTATATACCTGGCCATGTACCTTGTTTTCCTATGTTAGATAAATGACTATAGTTAGACTGATTACAGGTGACAAAAGGAAACCAGTGAGACGATTTTACTGTATAAAAACCCCTAGGCAAAGAGCCTCAGTAGCCACCCACTTGGAGGACCCCGCCTATCTCTCGGGAGCTTTCTCTCAATAAACCTTTCCTACTCTTCACCCCCTTTGTCCTTGAGCCCATTCTTCGGAATTGGGAGACACGAACTCACCACATGTGACATCTAACAGGTTGCAGTTACCTCCCCATGACACTAGCATTTATCTTTCTATGTGTTTTGCCTATTGGGCTGTGAATCCTCCAAAAGCCAAAACTGTGCCTTATTCACTCTCTTATCACCCCCGCCCAGTTCCTAGTGCCAGACACACATTGGGTCCGCAAATATTTTTGGAATAAGCCAACAATAATTAAAAAAAATAATCCAACAAGAGTTCTGTTTAGCTGAAAATGTTAGGCAACTAAATCCAAGCCAGAAATTTTAATAAAGGCTCCCTTTATTCTTCGTTGAAAGCAAAATAAACAGTGAGGTAGTCGTTGCCCTGAATCGTAACACAAGCGTGCCTCAGGGGACTAACGGATAGACACAGAGGACATCTGCACTTTGTCCAGATGTTCCCCGGTCACCTGAGCTAGTTAGTACCTTGCCTTCCCTTCCCTAGAGACCTTACATCAATAAACAGTGGTCGGGCTGGATTAAACATGATCTGATCCTCCGCACTGGTTTGGATGGCTTAGCAGGGTGTGTGTTGTCTGCAAACAGGAGGAAGCATCTGTCCACAGTGCAATTATCCCCTGCCGACGAGCAAATCAGAACCCCTAGTTTAAGGAGCAGCAGGGAAGTTCGCCAGCCTGAGCCGGACTTCCCACTGAGTCGGACGGAAGCAAGCGAGACAGAGATGGTGTTTCGCTGCCGATTTCTGTTGCTGCTTTGCGTGGAGAGCAGTGAGGGTGGACAGCTGAGGTCATGCTGACGCCACCAGAGGAAAAAGCCGACCATCTGTCTGGGCCTCCTCCTGTAAATCAAGAGCTGTGCATTGCTGCTGGAAAATGAAATGCTCTCCGTTTCATTTTCCACCTGGAAGCACTTGGGCAGGTAACAGAGGCTGCTTCTGTGGACAGTGGGCAAGGCCTTCCGTGGGCAGGAAGCTGGCATGACACCTGCTCCATCAACCAGCCCCGCTGGCCCTGGCTGGGTGCTGAGGCCGCAGACCACGCAAGTCCTGGGGCCAGTCAGACTGTCCACCACATACCCTGGTTCCTCACAGCAACCACCACCATGGCAACGGAGAAATGAGTCCTGAAAGCTACATGGCAAGCTCAGAAAAGGCGAGACTGTCCCCTTCACCAGTCCCGTTATCCTGGGGCACAGCATGGGGTCCGATGCTCAATTAAAGTGCATGGAAGCCGGGCCTGGTGGCACACTCCTGTAATCCCAGCACTGTGAGACACTGAGGCAGGAGAATTCCAAGTTCAAGCCCACCCACCTGAGTGAGATCCTGTCTTGATTTAAGAAGGGCTGGAGACAGAGTGCAGTATAAAGGCTCTGGGCTGGATCCTAGTACCAACAATGGGTATGGAATGAATGAATGAATGAATGAATGAATGAACACACTCTTAGCAATAGCCTCACAAGGACGGAGCAGGGCGGGGGGACCTTTGCATTGACTGCGTAGGATGGCCAAGGTGCCTCAGTGAGTCACTTGGGCCCGTTGCAGGGCCAGGCTGGACACCACCAGCCCAGCCTAGCCATGTCACCAGCCCACCCTGAAGGATGGGCTGCCCACACACAGCAAGGAGTGGCTGGTCTCTCCCATTAATCTCTGCTCCAAACTGCCACACAACCTACTGTCCAACATCGCCCAAAGTTGTCACTGCTCATTCATTCGTTTCACTTGAAACAGCTCCTTCTTCATTTACGTGACCCAAGGAACAAGGGCAATGTTACTTACTTGCTTGTTTCAACTTACAGTTACAATAATGACATTCATGCTTTTCAAATGATTGCACGGGCAACACCCAGGCCAAGCACCAAGTTTCCAGATTTGCTAGGATGTGCACAATTTCAAATATTTTGTTTTGTTATTTGCATAAACAGTCTTTTGCTTTTCAGACGCGGTGACCTATTTTGGGTTGGGAAAATAGGTCACCTTAAAGCGACTTCTCTGTGTGCCTTGTGGCTGGCCAGCCCTGGCTACATGCAAGCTCCCAGTGAATGGAATCAGGGGATGTGGCTGCTGGGCAGGATCTGATAAACCTCCTTGACCAGGATGCCTGCGGCAGAGAGGACAGCCAGAACTACATCTGATTGTCCTGCCAGACAGCTTGGCCGGGATGCAGGGCCGTGGCATCCACCTTAGCTCTTCCTCCTTCGCCCGTGAGTCTGGCGCAGACAATCCACTACCGCATTTCCCTTTCTACCAGAGCAAAGCTGTCCAGCTATGCCGTGACCATTTGGGAAAAGGGGTCCACATTGAGGCTCAGGGGCCCACCACCTTCTAAACTGCACACAGATGAAAACAGACTCACTTTGTTTCCTGAACCAAGCAGTGCAACCTGTCACATCTACTCTCTGGTTCCGGGGAGGGGATGCTCAACTCCTACCTGGGAAGTGCTCGCTTTTCTGGGGGTCTCTCTAGAGATCCTTCCTTTGGGGCCTCAGGCCTTGGGAACCCCCAGAGGCAGACAGATAAGGCTGCTGCTGGGAGGGCAATGTGGAAACATTTGGCAGCTTACCGTGACTAATAAAAACCTGGATGCCTGGAATTTAAAATATTCACAGCAACCCTGGTCCCTGTGGTTAAGAGAAGAAAGGGCTTTTTCAGGTCTCTGCGTTCTTCCAGAAAGCAAGGGAGAGGAGGATGGGGTACTGGATTCTCCCCTCATCCCTTGGGTGGACATGAATGACTTGCTTGTGGCTCTGTCCTCCTCATCTCTCTCTGGCTCCTCAAGCTCTCTGGGCTGCCTCATGTAACAAAGGAGAAACTGAGGCTCAGAGATTAGCCCCAATCAGGATTAGCAACATCTATCTCACAGCCTGGGGACTTCCAATTAATTCTGCTTTTTTTTTTTTTTTTTTTGCAAAGAGTCTTAAAAGCAGGTAGGGAAGAAAATGGAGTGAAGAGGCGAGGAGAAGAGACCTGCATATTTCCTGACCTAACAACTCGAGCCAGGAGCCTTCTATAAGCACATGATCCTGCAACATGCAAGCCAGCAGTGAGCTGGGCTCCGCTCAGGAGGGCATCTGGACTTGTCATCTCTCCTTATCTAATGCTTTTTCCAACTCGTCCACCTGCCAGAGGCAGGAAATAAAGCTCCTTGGTTTTCCGAGCCTCTGAAATCCTGGGAGCTTAGTCGGGGCTCTGTTTTCTGAGTTTAAGAAGATCTGTTCTTTTTTTGAGCCAACAGCATCACACATTTTATTATCTGCTCCTGCCTACCTCAGACCCAAGACGCCTTTTTTCTTATATTCCGGCAAACTTTTGTCTTACAGTGTGGCATTCAGAGACCCAAGAGGGACCAGCTGCTCCAGACACCTAGCTGAAAATCTCAGCCTCTCTGGGACTGGAACCCAAGCCTTCAGCTTGAATCTGAAACCGAGAATCCACAGCCAGATGAGGCAGCACAGTCTGTGTTGGGAAAAGGGGGGAGGGAGCCCCTACCCTTTCAATTTCCTTCATGAGATGACCATGGGCTCATTCATGCAAAGCTGTGCTTTCTCTGGCCTCCAGAGGGGAATTCACTGAGTGACAAGAAGACCAGCCCAAGCCGGAGCAGATGCCGGCGTCCAGGGAAGCAGAGTGAGCTCATCAAGTGAAATTCCATTAGCCCGCCTCAGGGCTTCTGTGACTCACATTCCTGGCCTCGCCGCCGCCGAGTGGGATGAACTTGTTGGGGAAGCACAGTCTGACAGCACTGCAGAGCCTGCAGAGCACTTCTGTAGAAGTCATCTGAGTTCTTCTCCTGCACAGTATTTAAAACAACCTTGCAACTGGTGATTACCTGGCTCTCCATTCTGATGGAGAAACCGTCTGACAGGTACCTACGTGCCCAGTGTGCTGGCTGCTAGTCAACAGATAGCCTAGGGTCAAGCCTCTGGACTCACCCTTGGGGAGCTCATTTGAGGGGCAATGTTTCCCTCTCCAGAGGAGAACACAAAGCGTCTTCTATAGCAGACTACAAAATGTCAAGGAATCCCCAGTGATGTCCCCAGGCAGGCACAGGAGTGCAGGGAAGCACAACTGGCTTCCGAATGGCTGAAATCCCATCAGCCAGACTCAGGGTTTGTGACTCACACCTCTGGCATCCCTGAGGGGGATGAGCAAGGTCCAGACTGATGCTCTGTTTTCTTCCACTCTCGATTGGGGAGTTCTGGTGCAGCTGGGAGGAGGCACAAACCTGTGCGGGTCATCGGTAAGCCTGGGATCCATCTACGATCTCCGAGCATTAATGAGGATGACGGTCACTGCAGGGTGGGGTAGGAAGAGATGGGGCTGTCTCACTGGCTCCATTAGTGCGGGGGTTCACAGCTGGGTCACAGACATGGAGAAAGCATTAACTGACCCTTCGTTTTTGGTAACACTTCACTCTTGATCACTTTGGAATTCAGAGGCCCCACACTGGGGGATGTCATGACCCTCACCCTTAGACACAGAAGAGTCAGGATGCGAGGTCTGCACCTGGTTTCCAGGTCAAGAACAGGCAGAGAGAAGGACAGAGCACACAACACACACACTAGTTGACATCCCTTCTGTGTGTATGTGACGCACATGGCTGGCACCAATTTACACAACAGCCTATGCAGGCAAAAGACACGTCCAACTTGTTGCAGGCACATTTTCACAACAAGGAGTAACAAGCGATCTCACGACCTGGCAATCACTTACTCTCACTTCCTTCCCCAAGCAGGAATCTGACCGCAATATTCCTGGCAGGAGGTCAGGCCAGCAATCAGCAACCAGGAGCTGTTTGGATGCAGCTAGCAACTAGGAGCTCACCACCAATGGAGGAAAGCCGGGGCTTTGCCTCAGCTGAAATCTAACCCCCCAAAACCCACCCCTTGGCCTTCGCTCTGGGTTGAAATAAATGACAAACGTTCCTCTTCATGGTAGTTCTTCAAATATCTGAGGACAGCTGCCACGCCTCCCCTCCATATTTCTTTTCTTGACAAAAAACTTCACTGCCTCACACGATATGGTGTCCAGACTCATCAACACCTTCAGAGATTTGTTTTTTGTTTGTTTTTAATAAGCAGGGCTTTTCAGTCATTCTCTGTAATGCCTGCACTCTTGTAGATGATTTGTTTCCCATGAATCTTGATACAGAATCATATATTTAAAGTTCTGTAGGTCCCAAAGGTGACACATTTCCCTAACATATTACCATTATTGTGACACTTTGGACCTATTATTTCAGCCTTTTGTGGTTGCCTGCATCTTTCTTCATTCCACGATTTTAGATCTCAGCAATCCCTCCTAGTTTTGTATTTCCTCCACATTTTGTCAATCCAGATTCCTGACAGATGATGGGTAGGCAGGGGCAGAGCACCAGGGCACATCATTAGAGGCCACCCGTGTTTATCCCAAATTAGTCACCAGTTCTCCCTGGGTATCCTTAGTCAGTACCCCATGACTCCACCTACAGGCATGTCCACCAAAGCGGTCTCTTCCCCTTGTCCGCAAACATGCAGCAGGGGCCATTTCTTTAGCTAATGATTCCATGATCTCAGTGACTGACACAGGCCGTCCCATGAGGTATTTTGGAGAAACTTCTCAGCATCCCACAAACATCTGCTCTAGGTGGTCTAGGCAGCTTCTCCCCCACAAAGCCAGTGATGCCAGGAAGCATGAGTTTTAGCCACAAAGCTCGGGATGCAAGAACATTCTGACAGCTCCCAAAGGCCCTCCCTGGGCATCCTGAACCCAGGCGCCATGTGACCTATTTTCAGCAGACACCAAAGGGGAATCCCAGAAGGTGACCCATCCCCTCTGAATCTGTGGCTGGACAAGAAAGCTCCACCCTGGTCACTAGTCTGGTCTGAAAGACAGCACGAGGGAGGCCTTCAAGGAAAATGCCAATGAAGTGCAAAGGCCATGAATGTCACCTGGTCTTTCAAACCAGATGTCTGCTCTGGTTACTGTCAATTCATGGGGACCCATGTGCTTTGCCTCTCATGATCCTCCAGCTTACCCCAGGCAGGGATCTGTCTTCCCAGGTCCTGGGGACCACATCTACGCCTTGGCTGATGCCCCAGATCATGACGTGTGCGGTGGACACTTCACAAATGTCCAGAATAAAGAGTAAAGGTGGGTCCTACACTTTTCTATTGTGCAATCTCCACCCTTCCAGAACAAGAAAGTTCTCCTCAACATTTCCTCTTTCTGAGTCTGTCTCTCTTTTCCACCTCATGAGGTTCTGCTTTTGATGCGATCCACATTAATTCCCCTCCAAACACTAAGCACCGCAAGTGGCACAGAGTAAGTGTTCGATGCACATTTATCTAATGAAGTGCCACAGAGTCCTTTCTCCAGTATCATCTTCTCATTTCCTCAACCCGAGGCCAGCTGATGTTCTGGCCTACACTTTTATTCAAGAAGCCTTTCTTGTGCCAACAAGCCTGGCTTTTACTTAGCACTTTGAGTGGCTCTTCTGATGTTCTAGGCCAAACGGGGACCCATCAAAGGCATTGGGAATGGGCTCACTGTCTTACCAGGCAGGGCAATGCTGTGAAGGAATGAGTTGCTCCTATGGTCACTGTTTAGTTTAATATTTTGTTCTGGGTAATTGTGTATCTAAAAGAATGATGATCTCTGGTTTGCATTTCTGGGGAGAAAAAAAATTGGGAGTTGAAGATATTGTTGCCATGCTGTTTCTAGATTTATCTGTTGGATATGGTGAGTAAGACACAGCTCCTGCTCCTCAGGAACTTCTGCTCTCCTCAGAGAGACACAATACTTAGCAGCAGGTGCTAACTACTCCACACAAGATCATAAGGAGTGGAGATGGGAAGTTCTGTGAGATGGGGTTGCACAAGCCCACACCCAAAGTCATTGACTCCACCACAGAGCAAAGTTGTCTTTGGTGATGTTCAGTTACTAAATAAAACAGGGGTCTCCCACACCTGGGCCATGCAGCTGTATCCTACTAGGCCATGGACCTGTCAGGAATTGTGCCACACAGCAGGTGGCGAGTGACAGGCAAGTGAGTGATGCTTCATCTGTATTTATAGCCATTCCCATCACTGCCATTGCTGCCTGAGCTCCACCAGATGTCAGCTCAGCAGGGGCATTGAATTCCCATAGGAACACAAACCCTACTGTGAACTGCACACGTGAGGGACCCGGTTTCATGCTCCTTTGAATCATCTTGAAACCAGCACCCCGCTCCCCTGCCTTTTCTCCCTGTCTATGGAACAATTACCTCTCATGAAACCTGTCCTTGATGCCAAAAAGGTGGGGACCACTGAATTAAAGTATGTCTACTCTATAGCACACAGTCTGGTTATTGCAAATGAAAGAGCACATCGGTCTCTCCCTTCCAGCTGAAGAAAGGATGGAATCCCTCCCATGCTCATTTCAGGCTGGACCAGTTCCTAGTGGAAGCCAGGCGAGAGGAGTGGGCAGTGTGAGTCACGAGAAGAAAATGTACAGACTACAGTCTGGGGAGAGCTTCCTGTGGAGCCCAAATAAGGCAATTTCCAGTCACCTTTCTTCAGCCTTCGTCCTAGCACTGGCTGGAGGCCAAGGCTCAGTGGCACACCTGGGCCTGTGTCCAAGGTGAACACTGTCCCAGGGGGGTGACATCCAACATGTTCCTTGAGGACTGGAGTCTCAGCAGCCCACTCTTCCTGTCCAAAGGCCTATCTATATGCTTTGCATACAAGAGGAATGCAAGAATCACTTGCTAATGTAGTTGTCTGGATGAAGAAATTGTTGAAAAATTCAACCTGAAACTGAGTCATAAATGTAGAAAAAGGGTCGTAAATCCCTCTTGTTGACCACTTCCAAATGTCAACTTGGGCCAACACCAGAGTCATCTGAGAGACCATTAAAAAAAAAAAAAAAAACTAATCCCACAGTGGGAAATTCTCATGCAGTAGGTCAGGAAGGAGGCCCCAGTATCTGCAATTGTACAGTGACTCTGGTCCCCCACTAGATTTGGGGACAACTGTGCCATGGTTGCCAGCCTCCAAGAGGACTCCCAGTGATCTCCATCTTCTGCATCATTCTCTGTGTCACCTTCTTCCAGATGGGGACCAGGGTTGGTCTGTGTGACCAAGAAACTAGAGCAGAAATGATGGTCTGTCACATCTGAGAGTGGATTATCAAAGACCATGGCTTCCATGTGGTAGTTTCTCTTACTTCTACGAATCACTCGATCTGGGGGGAGACACTCAGGGAACAGGAGACACGTCTTGAGGACACTGAAACTGCCTATGGAGAGGCTGTGCAGAAAGGAACAGGGGGCTCCAGCCAGCAGCCAGTGAGAAATCAAAGGCCGCCCTCAATCACATGAGTCAGCTGGGGAGGGGAATCTCCAGCCCCAGGGGACAGCTGGGTCCAGCTTCATGGGAAAGAGTCAAGTAGTTAAGCCTCCATTGGCTTCTTGACCCCATAGAAACTGTGTGAGAGGATAAATGTTGGTTGTGTTAGGCTGAAAAATCTGGAAGGAATTTGTTATGCAGCAAGCAATAACTAATACATTTCCCAACCAAAGGGCAAGCTCCCACACACGGCTCAGGCGGGGTTTCATACCCACCTTCCCAGCAGGAGTTCTAGCAGATAGATGTACATCATCTTGGCCATCATCCCCTGCTTGCCCCCAGACCACACTCCTGACCTCTGTGCCTGGATGCCTTTCCCACGATGACATCCCCTCCTCCAGAAACCCCTGAAACTGCCCTTTGACGTTGGCCCCCTCCTCAGTGTTCACATACACTTCTTGAAATCAGTGGGCAAGAAGTGAGTTACTTGGAAGAAGAAAAACATTCACACAAGCAGATCATCAAGAGCACAGGACTTGCCTCTATCTGGTTGATCAACGAGTTGTCAAATTTGAACCCAGGAATCCTCTTCTCACTGCATACCACACCAACATCTTCCGTGTGCTTGCAGTCGGTGACACCCCAGCCATTGGAGGTGCACGATGCCAGGGTGGCCTCGCCGCCCGTGCAGTAGACATTGTCCAACCAGATGGGCCCTAAAGGAAGCAGAGGAGAAAACCCAGCACCATGTCAGTGCAGGTGTGGGTGCCTGGGGCACACCAGAGTCTTCCATGGAAAGAGCACTTTTCCCAGTGGTGTGCAGCTAACAACTGATTCTTATTATGTTAAGATACTGCATTTAATCCTAGACCACGTGGGTTCCCTCAACAGATCAGGCAGCTGATACAATTTGGAGAAGTGGTAGATTGAGCACAGTTAGGACAGGAGTCAGGTTTAAGCCTAGAAGTTATATGGTAGAGTGGAAAGAGCAGAGGCTTTGGGGTTTGAATTCTGCTCCGGTCACTTTAGCTTTATGACCTTGGTCAAAGCTTCCTTGCCCATCAAAAGGGCAGATAATATTGACTCTTGAGTTGCTGAAGTGTGTGCTGATTAGCATAATACATAGCACATGCCTAGCTTATTGCTGATCCATAGCTACTAAAACTGCTAGCAATAATGAAGAGAAGGATTATAGTTACACCAACTAGGGCACAGGCCAGCTGTCCGCGCCACACGCAGCAGAGGCTGCCTTCTGACGCCTTGCTGGGAAACCCAACTGTTCTGGAGTTAAGGGTTTGCAGTTTTTCAGGCATTTTCACACATATTACCTTCCAGATCTTTCCATACCTCGAAGAAGAGGACACGTTGGCAGGATCATTCCCACTTCATAGATGCAGAGCTCTGGCTCAGGAAAAGGGCACCCCATTGGTGCCAGGCCACCCTCTAAGCCAAGAAGCCTGGCCTCCATTCCCCCCATTCAGTGCCCTTCTCACTTCCTGACATCCACTATGCCATGCAGGGATGGGCCAGCACCTTGAGCCACAGAGCCACCTCGTAAGGCCACTGTGGAACTCTGTCCACCGCCCGGTCCTTTGCCTCACTTACATTAAGTGTGTGACATACTCAAGGGTTAACCACAGCAAGACTCTTCCTGCCACTACTATGTGGCTACTATCAGAAACACGGGCTGTGACAAGCGCTGGCGAGGATGTGAAGGAGCAGGAGCCCATGCACCACTTGGGGGACGCACAGGGTGTAAACTCAGCGTGTTGCTGGGGAAAGCAGCACGGTGGTTCCTCAAAACATTAAAAAGAAAACTGTCACAGAATTAGACAATTCCACTTCTGGGT